>JAULBM010337672.1:0-12727 GCA_032357055.1 Geukensia granosissima
GGTGGGATTTTCTCACTTTGATTGACAATGAAGAAAACATTCAGAGTAATAATAACAAAAATATTGTGTAATTTGTGTAATATGTGAAAAAATGTCCCAAGGTTAGAATGCATAATGCGCTCCCCTCCGGGTCGTGCATTATGCATTCAGACCTTAGGACATATTTTGGCATATTACACGGAAAACACAATATTATTGTATTAATATTCAAACAAATAATAAATGTAAAGTTGAACAAGAATTAATGGTCATAGTATTTAGTTTAAATGCACACGTCAGTTATACATAAATTCCAACAATAGCAAATTTCTTTTACAAACCAGCCAACAAAACATGTCTTTACCATCAGCGGTCTTAATATTTATAACGGGGCCATACAAAAATCACCGCACTGCAATAAAACGTTCGGCGTAATGTTTTCACCATCATCGCGATTCTTATCGTGCGTGTATGTGTACTATAAATATGTCATATGAAATACAAGTGCAACTTAAGCTTATATTGATTGAATTATTGAATTGTGCTTAACGTCCAGCGGCATATATTTCTTGCATATTCAGAACGAGAGCATATAAATGAATGAGCCCTGCTTTGTATTAGACCGACACGTTGAGCCGGATTTTTTAAGGTGCTGGCTCACGAAAGCAACAGTTCGCAGGAAGACATGCCAATTTACCCATACACATTATTCTGACTCTGGGCCCACCAGTCTTTGCTCTTACTCCTAAATGATGCGTGCTTGGCGGAGAAGCAGCAAATACCAATTATAATGTCTTTGGTTTGACCCGGCCTTGGATCGATGCCACGATCTTCCATACTCGAGGCGAGCACGCTAACCATTATACCACCGAGGCGGTCATTAAGATTGTTACGTCGATAATTTTTCGTAATATAATATTTAATTATCTATAAAAACAATATTTAAACAAATATTGAATGTAAGGTTGAAAAAAGAGTACTGGCCTAAGTATTTTATTTACATTCACCGCCAGTTATACAAAAAAATCCCACGATTTCTAATTTCTTTTACAAACCAGCCATCAAAAAGCATATGTCTTTGCCATTGGCGTTCTTACTATTTAAAACGGGGTTATACAAATATCACCACACTGCAATAAAACGTTCGGTAATATATATTCACCATCAGCGTGATTCTTATCGGGCACGTGTGTGTACCATAGATGCAAGGTGCAACTTTTTTATAACACAAAAATAATCATTCGTGTTACTCCAGCTTTAATTTTCAGTGTAGTGTCATGTGTTCTCTGTTTGTCTTTGGTTTTATTTTGTTGGCCATGGTCTTGTCTGTCTTCCGACTTAACGATTTCTGTTTGCCCCTTTGGTATCTTCGAACTCCTTTTATTGCACAATAGTTGTTAAAAATTCCTCATCCCACATTTGGTTCTTCCCTCTCTATTTCTTGTCAATTAACCGGGCGATTCTATTAACAAAATTATTAAGTAATATAAATGCAGTTTGTACTCGAATATGTACGTCGTTTTCTGTTTTATGAGTCGTTATTTATAGTTCTATAGTGCAACTTAAAGCTTATAATTAAATCTAATGCACATGCAATATGAATGCCACTATGGTGCATTAATTATATTTTCACTCAAATACATGTGTCATTGTGAAAAATGACTACCATCTTCACAAGGGTAAAGTTCTATTAAAACATCATTAAATAATTCTGCTTATTTCAAATGTTACTATACTTTTTACCTTTTTTCTATAATTCCAGCTAAAATGAATTGGAGAACACATTGGTTATGGACAATTCTGCGGTTTCTGTTTCTCTATGGTAAGTTTATTGGAGAACACATTGGTTATGGACAATTCTGCGGTTTCTGTTTCTCTATGGTAAGTTTATTTATTAGTATAGTATATGAAAATGAAAAGATAATGGGTAAATGTCAGAGTGACTGCACGACAACCACGAGAAAAACAGAGGGAACTACAAATTTTGAGGTCTCCACAAAGCCTTCAAAGAGAGTAATATACTTCCCTTATATCCGTGTCGTCACTTTGTGGTGTTCAAATCATTTAAGTAAAGGTTAAAGGATGAAGGTAGGTTTTTATTTCAATTAAACAGCTGAGTAATAGGAAGTTATGTCTAAGAAAATGAGGGACGTAGTCCCGAGGGTTTTTAGACATTACCTTCTGTTTCGAAGCTGTTTAATGAAATAAAAACCGTACTGAATCCTTTAACCAACTTACTAACCGACAAATAACAGAAAATGTTCTTAATTTGTTGTATTGGGGTACCTTTCTTCACTATATCTGGACGGGTCTAAATCACACAGTTCATAACAAACACTCGTGTTTAAACAACAAGCGCAGGTAAACTTCATTTCAATGATGAAAGTGCTTTTTATAGAACGATAGAAAAAGTCTCGTGAAAACTTTTGTTCATGTATAAAGTTTATGATATTGATTATTATGTTTCGACGAAAATCTGGCAGGAAAGTGTGATTTAACCATGTTTATTTATTAGGAATCGTGATTAATCCGTTAAACCCATACTGCACCATCTGCATTTGTGACATTTAAAACTGCAAATGCATTTTTTCTTTGGTCACGCTACGGCTTTATCAGTACTTTAAGTTAAATTAAGGGATTTTCCAAATCCCTTATTGTTTTTCGAATGATTATTATTATTCTTTTTTTTCGCCACATTTTGTACCCCCCACCACCTACTAAAAAAATTGTTTCGCGACATATGGAAAAGATATTTCCCCAAATGTATCGGTCATACTTAACCGGTTTGTACAGTCCCTTTAGAAAACTTAAATTTTTTTCTTTACGGATTTATTTCCCCAAACACCGAAAACATTGTTATCACTAAAACTCAGTAACTCATGAAGTGTAATGGTGAAAGTGTTCAGTGTCGCAAGACTCACAATCATTACATTTGGGTCGAAGTAATCACGTATAGTTTTGTATAATCAACGCTTAGCTTCTACCATATAATATGGTCATATTGTCCAATTTCTACCATATAATATGGTCATGTTTGCTATGACTGTGATATTGATGTTTTATAGTTTAATCGTAACTTTTAAAACTATTTTTTATTTGTAAATAAAACAAATTGACCATTTAAGTACTATATATCTTATTTTGATTTCATTTTAGTAAAGATAATCATGTTCTCGCCACGATATAGCTGAAATACTTCCGACGAGGCGTAAAACACCAATAAATCAATCAATCAATCCAATTTCTAAAATGATTTTATAATAGTGCTTGTAATGGCTTGTTCCCATTAAGTAGATAAAATTATTCCCATTTCGCCTTAGTAAGTTCTGGTGTGAACTAAGGCGGAATTGGAACTTGTGTAAACATTAAATTAAGTGTAAATATTGTTTATATAGCAATATTAACATTAATTTCATATTTTTTGTTTAATCTTAATTATGAATTATTTGTGTGAAAAATGGTGCAGTGAACATATACACTTTGAATTGTTTTCAGTCTTGTGTATTTCTTTATATTTTTGTACGTTGGTGTATTTGTGATATTTCCCCATATATGTTCATTTTCTATGACCATAACGTACGTTTGTTTAAATGATGAAGTTTCTCGATCAAGATTCTCCTGGGCACAAAATTACAATATCTAATATCCTTAATATTTTTATTTGCAAAAAGAACATAAGTATCTTGTTGATGTCTCCGTCTTCAGCTTGTAGGAAAGGCTCTCCACTGGTGGTCTCTCGAAACTTTCCCTCTAAGTTAATGTCGGGTCTGGAAGTTGGTACTGGTGGTAACATTTTCTGTCTGGATCTGTAAAACGATGACTTAGCTAAGTCGAAGGTTGGTAAGTTTGACGCTATTTCTCTGGTCTGGGCATCCCATGGTGCGTCCCTGAGCTTGGTTATCTCTTCGTCGTAGATGGAGGGTAGTGGTGCGAGTTTCATGTAGTAGTGCTCCGGCCATTGTTGTTTGGTAAACTGATGATTGACATCGTGAACAGTTGGGTATTTATACCATATTTTGAAATTTTGAACTGTTCTCAAATTATCTAATTAGTAGATATATGTAAAATAGGCTTAAACCCATAAAATCTAAAATTTTAGGTTGATTATCTAAATTGTGTTGTCTTAATTATTAAAATAACATCTCATTAGTTTACAATTTTGTTTTTTCAAAGGAACAATACAAAATTCCCACTTCGCCTTAGTACTGTTTTTACCTTTTTTTGCCTGTATTTTACAGCTAAGGCAAAATGGGGACACAACCAGCCATTCACCAAATAAATCTCGAAATTAAACTTTTACAAGTCCCATTACAATCTTAATTATGAATCGGATTCCATACCATAATATAAGCTATAAAAGGCCAACAAATAAAAAAAATGAAAAACTATTCAACCTATTCTACTTGAAAATGGTGAAAGAATAACAATAAATGGCTATTTAAACAACAACAACCACTGGACTACATTTTCCTGGCTTGGGACAGGCACATTACGTATTGCTTAAACCAGTTTGCTGAGCGCTCAGCCCCACCTTATCCTGGGAGAGTGGTGTGACAAAACAGCAACAAAAACACATGCACGATAAAAGTCAGATGAAATGGATTTAACCCTTAAGATCCATTCTGAAAACCAACAACAAATACAATTAAAAATAGATAGAACTAAAGTATCGACCTCGAAAGAGTACTATCAATTGGTGTCTGCTAGTCAAAACACTAAAAGCCAAGTTTTCCTTTAACTGCGATATCATTGAAAACACATCTTATTGGATTAAGTGTTAAGATATCATTAAAAGTCAGTTTTTTATTTGTTTGCTTGTTTATTTATCATTGAAATAATTATATGTTTTGAATTTTGTCATATACGTTTTCGCTTAAGGTTTTTATTTAAAAACTTTCTGCTTTTTTATCAAATAAATCTTTTCCCCATTCATGTTTATTCGGGTCAAGATAAAAATCCAAATATGTGATCACCTCTTACTACGCCGTAATTTTTAAGAGATACTGAAGAAATCATATTTGACACATTTTGATCGGCAATATCTAAAAAAATATAGCAAATTTTTATTCATATGGATTCGGTTTTTGGGTTTTTTTTTTTAAACGGATATTCTTACTTGTCAAAATTTAATGTCGCACCGTTCTTTAAATTTTTACCCAATAATATTTATTGTCACTTTATTAAAATATATACCACATTGATTACTTTTATAATAACATGCCTATGATAACATTTTTTCATTTGAAGTTTTCGATGTCTGAAAATTTGTGTACATAAACATGACATGTCACTTATCATAAAAAATAAATCATTTTGAGGATATTTTACATTTTATTTTTTTCTATCCAAGCGTGTATGTTAGTTTATTTAGAGAAAAGGTGTGTAGTTGACTGCAGTTTGAGTTTAGTTTAAACATATTTTATTTGCAAAAGTCAGCAAATAGGATTGGATACAAGTTATGACAACATTAGACAAATCATCTCACTAACAAAGAATCAATAGCAAAAGAGCATATAATGACGACAACTAATGAACATATTAATACTTACACAACAGTTTGAGTATGCCTCCATGGCGGGCGTCTGTGACCATATATCAGTAGAGTTGAGGCAAATCAGCACGCTTCAATATCGACCAGAGATAGAGACAACAGAGTTACACCAACATTCGGACAGCTCCAACAAGCACCAACAATGCTGCATATGATGTACCGCTCGGCAAATCCCCTTATTGACATGAATTGCATCTTCACCATTAAAAACTTCAAGTCATACCACAGGACACACACAGAGTTTTCTTTTGTCAGCTTGTAGCCACTAGTCCGGGTATTTGTTGTGGCGTAAGAATGTTAAGCCACAACAAATACACGGACTAGTAGCTGCAGGTCCTCTTAAAAGGTTCCAAAATATTTAAGATTGGTATATGTCTGCAACTCCTTTACATAGTGTAATCTATTGAACCCGCAAAACACGTCATCAACGTAATCAATTTTAATTGTTTGCACGAGTATTAAAGTATATGTCCCAGTAATCATGCAAGAAGAGACTATAAGAACAACTAGGCCGTATGAAAATCATCAAATCGCTGCCTTTGAGAGCAGCATCATGTTTTCGGAATAATTGAGACTTTTGTCGATTAACAGAACTGCACAATTCCGATGTCTATTCAGAGTACTATTGAACTTATGTGTTCAGCGTGTTCTTTATTTCTAACGACTTTTCCATCACTTTTTGTCACAGTCTGTTGGTATAATCTGGACTGCTGTATATTAACATATGCTGTCATTTGGTGGATGGCTGTCTCATTGACATTCATGCCACACCTCCTATATTTAGACAGGCTAGGTGCCACGTATCAAGCATTTTCAGAAGGTCAAATATTGGGAATTGGCTAGTCAGAAACAACCAACCCACTCATTCTAATAGAATACATATTTGAGCAGCAACAACCTTTGTGTTTGTTCTAATGAAAAACATATTTTATTAGAGACAACCAACCCAATAATTCATGGTGTTCGAAGATAACAAAGGGACAGACAGAAACAGTTAAGTCGGACGACAAACAAGACCATGGCCAACAAAATGAAATGAAAGAAAAACATAGAACACACAACACAACACTGAAAACTAAAGCTGTAGTAACACGTTACAACGGGTCTGATGATACCATTTCTTAAAATCGTATCAGAACCTAAATGATACAATTGATTCTGATCGTACAAAGTATAGAAATATGAATGTGGTATGATTTTCTTTGAGTCTGACATCGAAAAGTTCATTACCGTGATTAGGGCCTTCACCAATAAGCTATAGAAGTCCCAATGACTTCGAAAAAAATGTTATCGTAAGTGGGTCTCGCGAGATTTGACCAATACCTAACAGATTGGCCGCTGCTACTGAGCGGGTAGCACGGGTTTTTCCTGCTCTTGTTGGCGACAACAAACACGTGTGAGCAGGTGGACAATTTTGTTTCTTTAGAAGTAAGTTTAATTTTATGTAGATTTACTAACTTTTGAGTTAGTGGTGTGTTTTACAACAGTTAGGAGGTACGGCCGTAAACTGTTGGTGCTTAGTTTATGGTTAATAATTGTAATTTTGTTCGGTATTCGCATTGGTTGCGACACGTTTGAAATTCATACTGAAAGAGGTAATTGTGATATATTTAAACTGGGCTGTATTTTTGTCATTCTGAGCTGCTTATGGTAAAAAAAAAGTATAGGATAAATAAGAGCGCTTTGAGAATTTAATTTTTATTGGAGATATTAATTTTCGGAAGGATATTATAAGGCTGGACCGAATTTTATGTTCCTTCATAGTAGAATCTGTTTTTCTGTACTTTTATTGGTTATTAAAGGTTAATTTTCGGCATATTTTACTTCTAAATTGTACGACCTTAATACTAATGAATGAGTTGGTTTCGTATGGTTAAACTGTGCATGTAATAGTATCCAGTTATTGTAAGATGCCTGTAGCACGTGATATGCAAAACTCGGTTTGTCAGTACGACAGAGATAATTGCATATATTTTTGCTCTATTTAAGATATGGCAACTACACAGCCTCAAGTTTTAGAGAGCAATTGCTCTCTTGTTGGGAAGAGTTTAGAATCTTATTAAGGCAGACCTAATGACAGAATTTGAGAAGCTTACAGATAATTTTATGTTTAATTAAACTGGTAGCCGTTAATTCCATCATAAACGTGGTCAGCATGACATTGTATGTTCCGATTTTCTTTTGACCAAAGTAAGCAATTTTTCAAATTCAAGAGTACTGAATAAATTTAACTTTCCGTCGGGAAAATTTCGATTAGGTATGAGAAGTGAGGCGTGTTCGGTTGACCTATAATTTATATAAAAAAGTACCATCAAATCAGCAAGATATGGTTTGAAATATAGGGGAATGTAGTTATAATATTTTAACAAAAAATTTAGAAGTCCACTTGAATCTGGGTTTGAAAATGAATAAATAGACAAGTGAATTAACAATATATAATCCGTAGAATATATATATATATATATATATATATATATATTTTACTCTTTATTTATCATGTTGATTGAAGGTTAATGTATAAACATATACACACGAATGTATTTTATTCGTAAATAGGATTCAAATGATTTTCAATTTCCGCTAGAATTGTCCGTCTGCGGGTCTTAGTTTAGTTTTGATTGAATTATTGTAGTTTGATGTAAACAGACTCTGTATGTTAGTCACCGGTTTTAAATAATTTATTCGTTCTTCTCAGGTGAATCCATTAAAGATGTGTTGACATTGACGGGAAAAGACGATTCAATAGAACACATACGTTTGCTGGTACACGAGTCCATTATCCTGGCCAATACTTTCGGACCCAAAGGGCAAAAGCTGTGTGCTCAAGGAAATTCTACTGCTTCGAAAGGTATTGTTACTATTTCATTTCTCGGGTTATATTTTGATTGATTGATCATTGGTGTTTTACGCCCAAGCAGCACGATTACGGCTATATCCGGTTATCCAGTTATTTTTTGAGTATAAGTATAGCAGAATGTGTAATTTAGACCATGTTCCAGTCAGTACTTTACGTAATTTGTTATTTTAAAATAGTATGATTTGTACGTTTTCTGTTTGTCGGATGCTAGGTAAATAAGTTAAATGTTATAAGGGCCCAAGGGGCATTATACAGATATAATATGAAACGACAATTGACAGTTTAAATTAAATTAGAAAATATAGAGGCATGAAACGTCTTTCACGATACATTTATAACTGTTGATGTTAGATCAGGTTAAAATTATGCATTTCAATGTATTTGTAGGTATGCATGATTTATCTATTTTGTTTTAATTTACTTTTAGCTAGTAGTGATGTAATGCTACAGCTACGAGGTGGTAATGTGGCTTCTGACGAGACGTCAGGCCCAACAGCTTAAAGCTACGAGAGAAGACCTTGATGCCTTAAAGAGAAATTCGAAGGATATGCAGGTAGATGAGGCCTTGTCTTATGTTAGAACTTTGGAAAGCAGACCTCAACTCACAACACCTAGTGTTTTGTTGGCAGCTATAGAGATGCTAGTGGATTCAGCAAATAAGGCTTATCATGAAGACAGTTCTTTATTTTCAAAATCTTTCGCAATGTGCAAAAAATATGAGGATAACCTTGACTTTTGCGGCTTAGTTTTAAAACTCTTCGGATCACAAGAGGATGAAAAAATTTCTTCATTAATAGCAGACTGGGCTAAATAAAAAAAAGTATGAAGAAGTAGGGGATAAGTCAATGCCAGATAGTAAGGAATTGGCTGGTGCTTCAGGTCAGGGGTTTCCTTATCCTAATTACGGATTCCTTAATCCAGGTTTTGGTTTCCCCTATCCGGGATTTTACCCTGGCCCGACTGGGCCTTATGCGGGGGGGGGGGGGGTCCATATGGATATCGACCGCCTGGGCGCGGGGGTAGGGGGAGACGAAATGGGGCATGTTTTTATTGTAAGGAGAGTGGTCATTTTGTCTCAAATTGTCCCAAAATTAAGAAAGAAAAGTAAATGTGTTTTATTATATACTTGGGTGTTAAATAATGTTATGTCATAGATTTGATGCCTTTCCCTTTCCCGGGAGCTTCTGATCTCCTAGTAAAATATTTCACGTGGGTGAGGGTTGGGTGTCTCTATTTTGGTTTATTGGTAATGGTAATTTTTCATTAATTTCAGACATCTAAAGTATCCTCCTTTGCTAAGAAAGTCAAATTCGACCCGGGGATTCCAGAATGGGAGTTGACTTCAGGTTTTTGATCCTTCATGAGTTTCATTAAGAAAGCGGGGAGATATTGTTTGGGTCAACTATTTAGGAGAGACTACCCAACCCTCAGATCGTGTATGTAGTGCAGAAGACGTTGCTCTAGGTACGGAATCTAGATTTGAAGATCTTTCTTTCATGGATCCTAATTTCTTCGTGGCGGGAAATTTAATGTCTTGTGCTGAACAGTGGGAACATGTACATTGTCCAGAGTTTATATTAGATTGGGTTAAAAATGGTGTGGATATTCATAGCATGTTCAGGCATTTTTAAGGGAACTTCAAAGGGAAAAGCTACGATTCCAGTTCTCCTCCACCGACATATTTTCCTAACGCGTCTAGCTGTGTTGGTTTAAAAAATTTATTTCGGATACCCTTTTGGAAAGGATAGCTAATGGTTCAATTTCAGTCGTTGGCAAGGTAGGGGAGTGTGAACCACCATTTCTTGTATTGCCTATTACAATTGAACCATCTAAGCCACTCATGTGCCACGACGAACGATTTTTAAATTTATGGATAAAGGATCATCCCTTTTCTCTAGACACTTTAAAAGATGTTCCTAGAATGATAGAAAAGGACTCCTTGATTATGTCGCTTGATGACAAATTCGGATATTATAACATTTTCTTAGATCCCAACTCTCGGAAGTATTTTGGAATTCAATTTGCAGGGTGGTACTTTGTTTACAATACGCTCCCCTTTGGGTTTAAGGCTAGCACGTATGTTTACCATACAATTGGTTTGGTTCCTGTTAGCTTTTGTCGTTCTTTAGGAGTTCCGTCATTATTATACATAGATGATCGAATGGTATGCGAAGTTAAAGATGACAAAATTTAATTTTCTCTATCCTGAGGTTTTGTGCTCAAACTGGCGTTAAAGTTTGTACTTTTGTTATTCCTGAATTGTTCCCTAGACCAGTTTGGTGGCCCTTTTTCTGTGAGCATGTGGTTGAATGGTACATTTTAGCTGAGATGGGTGATCGCATAGTTCTTCTTAATCCTTCAGCTAAGGGTTTTGAATTGAATAACGGTATATCGTGGCGTTTAATTGTGGCTGAGCTTCAGTTTTAATTTTCTTCTATTTTAGAATGATGTTCCTCGACTATGGCGACCATCAGAACTTTGTAAAACCTGCGGTAATGCAAATGATGTAGGTTTTAATTTTTGCCAAGTGTGTGGTGAGAAGCAGGTAGTTGAGACTACGGAGTTTGACATGACATCTATGGATTACGTTATTGATAGACGTTTAAAATATTTAGATAATTTTGTTGGGTCTACGAAATATATTAAGAGGAAATCTGCTTTGGAGAAAGAATTTATCAAGTTTCTGTCAGGGAAATTTCCTGCTACAAGTATTAAGTCTGCTGCTCCGTTAGATGTAAGACGGTTTTTTGTTCTTAAAGATGTCAAGGGCAAAACTCAGGTCCATGACATCTCCTTGAATTTCTCGGACAACATGGTGTTCACCCTTGTTCCTGCCCATTAAGGTTAGCTGCAGGTACTATTCAGTCCATTTTAGGACAACTAAAGTCTATTTTCGAGATAAACGGAAGGGGGACGTCTTGGGACGAAATTTCTGGTTTGGGAAACCCCGTCTGTAGTCCAAAAGTTGAGAAATATTTGCAACCTATTTGTGTTGAACAGTCTAAGTCGCATGTCAGTCAGAAACAAGCAAAACCTCTGTTTTAAGACAAATTCCGGTCCATAAGTATCTATATGGATGGTTTGTAAAAACGCTCAGATCGGAAAATCTCTGATCGTTATTTATATTTAAGAGATCAAGCTTTCTTTAAATGTCAGTATTTCTCGGGAGATAGAGCGAATGATTTAGGTCTATGTTTGGCTCAGGAGGTGAAGAAGTTTCCAAAAGGTGATGGTTTGATCTGTAGTCACACGGTGGGTAAAACTCTTGGAAAAGGGAAGGTGAATGAATTTTCTGTTTTACGAATAGAAGACAAATTGATATGCCCTGTCACTGCATTGGAAAAATATGTTGAAGGGTCCAAACAGCTTGGAGTGGATTTAAGGTTAGGATATTTATTTCGGACGTGGAGTGGTAATCGTAAAGAAGTCATGGATAATCCAGTTTCTTCTAGCGCAATGTATGATCGACTAAAAAAATACTTATTGGATTTGCATATTTTAGGGTGAAACTCCACATGGGATAAGGGGTGCATGTGCTATTACCCTAGCTTTGTCAGGGGGGTCCACAGATGATGTTATGCAACATGTTGGCTGGTCCTGTAGCTTTTCTTACCAAAGATATAGTAGACTATCAAAAATGGTAGGGAGGGGGGGGGGCTGTGAGTAGTCTTATGGGAAATATGAAAGACCCTGAAGCTAGCCAATGTAGATCAATTTTTGAATTGTACGGTAAAGTGGCATATCTTTCTAAAGCTTTTTAGTGACATTCATGATGTTATTATATACATGTATGCACATTGTTTTAAGACTGAGCTACATTTGTTTAATTACAATTTTTTGTTGTAACATGTTTAATTTTGTGAAATAAACTGAAGTTTCAAAATATGCTATTCTTTCTTCTTGTACAAAAATGAAGGGATATGGAGTAAATTCCAAAGAAACAGTCACTACCTGTTTATTTGAAGTTCTTTTGTGTTCATTTAATTCAACATAGTTTATGCCTGTAGATAGAAACCATTTTACGATTGACAAAATGTTCAATTTTAATTAAATGAAAACTATCACGTTACAATAAATTACGTTGTGAATGATCCTTTTAATAGGATATACATGTAGTTTTTTGGCGAAGAGTCGAAACGGTATGTTTTACACAACCAAATTTTTGCAGATATGTGATAGACATGTTTCATTACAAATTTTCCTTGTATGCACTTTGAGGTGGTGTCCTGTATCGATATAAACATTTCACTCTGCTGTTCATATAGAGTTCTATTCTTGAAAGTGTTTCATGATCTGATAATTTAGGAGTTAGTTTTGGGTAAGTGTTGGGAATTGATATA
>JAULBM010337683.1:0-12727 GCA_032357055.1 Geukensia granosissima
TAGTGTTGTGTGTTCTATGTTTGTCTTTCGTTTCATTTTGTTGGTCATGGTCTTGTCTGTCTTCCGACTTTACGATTTCTGTCTGCTTCTTTGGTATCTTCGAATTTCGTCCTATGCTTGTTTTGGCTAACATCGATTCTGACTTACCGACTAAAAAGACGGGTGCCACTAGAAGAAGAAAGAGTTGTTTTCCTTTCTGGGAGCACTTGATTTTTATTTTGTACTACAGGAATCTATTTACCAAGCCTGAATCTTTGCGAATTATTTTTTGTGAACTTTTGTTTGTCTGTTGCTTCGTCGTTTAACTTGGTCAAGTCTTCTGAATTTTCTAAATTTTCCAGTTCTGTTTGCCATTTTGGTTCCTTTATATTCTTTTTAAATGCACTTATTTCTTTCAACGTTTTCAAATAATTATTATTAAAGGGTAGGGATTGGGATTCTTACACTTTTTTGGCACGACATTCTGATAATGCTTATTAAAAAAGCTTGAGAAAGAGAAAGCTGTTACATTTGTACTCTAATCATTGACTCGATCCTTCTACATATTTTGACTGCAAACAAAAAATGTTGTAATGGTTAAATAGCGTAGTCTTTTATGTTGTCCTTTGTACTGTTAGAAGATGAAAATTTGTTCTGATTTTATCATTGTTGCCGTCTTGATGCCAATATGATCTTATTCTGATACAACGTCTTGCATTTAGAGTAAACTTAATTAATAATCCTTCTGTTGGATATTCCCTGTCAATATTTACAATATGTACGAAGACTGTTCTTGAAAGAGACATGTTTTTATTATTTTTGCTCGGAATTTGTGTCAACGTTCGAAAATAGGCACTAGAGACCATTTTCTTAATATCTTCATATTTCAAACTGCCATTGCGACCTTACTTAAGTGCATGAAAAATGTTTCTGTAAGACTGTCGCGTCGCTTAAATCGTTGTCTGCTTTTTCTGAAGTCATGAGCGGCAAATATCAAAAAGTGTTGCAATTGTATTATAAAAATTGTCATTCAAAAATATTCTTGTAAGTTACAATCATACATGTATTATTTTTGAATGAATTATGTGTCGTACATATAGTACAACCAACCACAGCCAAACTTCAAGTTTAATATAAAATCCGCAAAAACTGTAAATTCACAAATATATATTCTGGAACTATTCAGTCCATCCAATCTGTAGAGACGTTGACGATAAGAGAGTTTTGTTTCAGAAGTTTCAAAATATAGAAAAGAAAATACGGTATGATAATGCGTTTGTAACTATATAAACATATACATTTGGTAAGTTGTTATCCTTGCAAATTGTATTTAGAGTCTCTATAGATTTTGTTAATCAAAGAAAATTTAAAATTCAATATCACTATGAGAATCCAAAACAACAAAAAGAAATTCTTGGGCTACAGCGTAGTAGTCCTGTAGTGTCATAGTTGTCGCGTTAAAACAACACAAAAATAAACCGGAAGAAGATATTGAAGTTAGATATTAAAATCCTCATCGTTTTTTTTTTCAAAATTCTCTTTTGAAGTGTACTGTGTTTAGCCTGGAGGTTAACATTTACATCCTAACAAAACAGAATTACGGAGTTTTTTCTTGTGTTGTGTGAAGCTCGTAAAATTCTTTCTCGGGCTTAAGTTAAATGCTAAGTTAATAACTAATTTCTGCACTTAGTTTTATAGTTATCAGACACCACCTCAAACCTGTTAATAAGATTAGTTTAACACCTTTTCCTAGTGGTTAATCTCAATCAAATCTTAGAATAATGAGAAATCTCCACTCAAAGTAATATCGTTATAACGGCCATTAAATAAAGCGAAGTTTGTTGAATGTATGAACGCATGGAAATTTCAATTGAAAGAAAAAGAGCGAGAGAAATCCACAGGGTCATACGAAGGGTCGGGTCGGCAATATCGAGAGAAAGAAGAAGACAGAACAAGACACAGATTATACACAAAAAAAAAACGAATGCGAACTCATAAAACTTCGATTTTCTAAAATATTTTCTTTAACGTGTATACAACATCAAAACGTAATTTGGCGTAATATTTTAATCATACTGATCACATATTACTGACAACAATATAAACAATAATCAGATGATCAATACAGGCTACTAATAGGTGACATTCATTTTGCTATTTTGACATTTTAGCCGTGCATGGATCGTGAAAAACAAGACGAACTACCAAGGCTTCAACTGGGATGGATTGATGGAATTTGTCTTCCGTTATATAAGGTAATATACTTATTTATGACTTAAGAAATTCAAAATTACTAATGTTAAATAAATATGTAAAATTAAGGTATGCTATATGTACATTTCAAGGAGTAACCTCTCATCAGTAACATTAGAACTGAAACATAAGAAGTTAAAGATTCAAATATTGCAAAAGAAGCACTCAAATCCAAACAAATCGAAATTGGAAGCCAAATTTGCAAGGACCACTACTTAATGCTTTACTTTTCAAGGACTCATCGTATTTTCAGTGTTTTAGAATTTTAGCAAATGCAGCAAATTTCTGTAAAACATCGTTAGATAAATTTCAAGTCAGACAAGTCCGACAACTAGGCTGGTGAATACCCTCGGGGACCAATGTTCCACCAGCAGAGGTATCGCCCAGTGGTTTCAAAATACAAAATTACTAATGTTCAATAAAAATGGAAAATTTAGGTATGCTATATGTACATTTCAAGGATTAACCTTACATCAGTAGCTTTGAACCGAAACATAGGAAGTCAAAGATTAAAATATCAAATCCAAACAAATCAAAATGGTTATTATTATAACTTTTTTGTAATAAGGATTATAAGTCTTTACTGGGAGAATCGCCTGTTGCTGGATAAAGTAAACATTTTGTGCATAATAACCCCCGCCCAAATGGAGTAACATTTGACTTTAAAGGGGCTTTAATAAAGACAAATATTACACGGAATTTTCAGGAAGAAAATGAAAACTTTGTATAAAGGTATGGCAACATTGAAAAAAATGTCACCTGCAGGATTTCAACTCGTTTTTAAAAACCTTTTATTATAACTGGCTGCATACTTTACCACGGACCACACTTAACATATTGTGAATTGCGATTGTAAACGAATAAAAAGGTTACATGTGTACATCTAAGTATGGTCAAGCTTTTTTGGAAAAGGTGTTTTTATTTTTCAATACGAAGGACCTTGAAAACCAAACTTAATCTTTGTATATGCACATATACTACAATCAAGGTTCTACTTTCTGGTTATTAAGGTCCTTCGAAGGACATTCCAATGAGATATTGCAAAGAATCGCTTAAAATGTTAAAATTGCACTTTTGTCCATTTTTGAGTTTCCAAGTTTTTTTTATTGAGAACATTAAGAAACGCAAAATTTTAACAAAATATATTCGACATGTCATATCATTTATAGAATGTTTTATTTTTTGTCCAGAAACAAACAATTTGAAAATTGGCCTCTAAGTGAAAAATTTCAGGGGAAATTGGCCAACCTCTTTCTTCTGTCTTCATTTAGAAGTATAGATTTTACAATGCTTTGTAAGTAATAAACAATTTTTTCAGATAGTAAACAACCAGCAGATTGAATTTTTAAAATTAAAATAATGAAGAGAGTGTAAAAAAAAATGGTTTTAGGAAGTCTAAATGGGGTCTCGTTTCCAGGTAAAAAAAGTTTCCAAAATCATAGTCACTGTGCATTCTTTTTAATTAAACAATCTAAGTAGTTGATTTCCCGTTCAAGGCCTTTTAATTTTATAACAGTGTTGGTCTTAAATAAGCCCGAACATGAGAGAAATATCGTGGACTTAGTTGCAGTAAACAAAAAGCATTTCTGAATAATATTTAACGAGTTTTGTTATTAACACAAAATTGCAAGCAATATTTCATATCTTAAACGGTATTTTCTATCTATTTTAGAGTCTTGCCAAAATGGATCCTGAATTTAAACCTATGCTTGAAGGTGTTTTGTACAACAGAGGATGCTGGGAACGTCTGGACTCTGATAGACTGGCAAAACAATCTTCAAATGAAACGGATTCCTAATATGAGGATAGAAAATGTTCCCTCTGCAAACTGATAACAATATTGGTCTATTCATATTTCTATTATTTTTTATTCAGAAAAAATCTCAACCTTACTATTTGTGTTATTGTTGTATGTATTATGTTTCTATATCTGTGAAGTATGTCTAATCCAACGCTTAAATATTCCGACATCCTGTAAAACCGACATATTTTATTCAAATAGCTTTTAACTTTAGTTTCCGCCATCATGTATAATAATATGGTGCAGTGGTTGTCGTTTTAACCAGGTTCTGTTGCATTTGTTTATATGTGTTACTTCTCATGTTCATAAATGTACATCATTTGGATAACCCTCTACAGGGCTTGCTAATATTATTTGAATCTCAAATTTGATGATGCAAAATATCTATTATATTATACTTTTTATAAGATCAATGTTATATCATTAACTTCTAGAATCAGTTCAAGATATCAGAGAATTATTAAAAATTGATTTCGTAGTATTACTTAATTTTTGTATATACTCTTGTTGTATTTCAAGTTTTATGTTTTCGTATTAAATATCATTTTGTTATTGTACTAAATCTGATCTTGATAAGATGAGACTATTGTCTTTTTGTCCTTTGTTTGATACTTAAACTCAACGATTGTTTAGTGTGAGATTTGTATATCATTGTATTTTGGTTTTTATTATTGTTTATATTTCGATTTTTCAACTTGACGTTACACAGTCATTTACAGAATTAGGAAACTAAATGGTTCTAAATTTGCATGCTAATGTCAATAATTATATTTAAATTGTATCTTCAATGCTATTGACATGATAAAGATTTTCTGATAATTTTCAATTGGATTTTTCATATGGTAAATAAAAACCAGGAAAAGACAAAAAGATCACTAAGCACAGCAGATTATGCTTTGAAACGGATAACACCAAAGTTTTTCAAAAGTCGGACAACGAAAGCAAAAAAAATGAAAACAGCGAACATTCCTAAAACCTGTGATGAGGAATATTTTATGCATTTTAATTGACATCAGGATCACAACCATTTGTGCATTAGGGTCTTATTAATGAAAAGGCTCTTTAATTTAAACGTACCAGAGTATAGGATGTGTATAGTCATATTATATCCATTTTGTGTACAATTATCTTTTTTATCTCTTTCTTGACACGAACATTGGTAATTTTGTATTACCTTTAGGTCGAAAATTTGGGCAAAATGATTATTTTTTGTGGAATAGTAAGCAAAAATTATAATTGGTTAGTTATAACCTTTAAACGTGGCTATCTATACCATTTTTAGAAATCATAATGTGCACACACAAGAAACAGCATCTTACAAATAAATCTTGTTTTCTGTTATGGCCATTGAGGTATTCTTCAAAACCTATTCCCATTTTTTAATGAATGTATCTTAAAGGTTCTGAATTAATTTCACATAAGCAAACAAAATGGTACTAGGCAATCAATATAAATATTACATTAAGAATCTTTACCAAAAAAATCAACGCACTCACATATCTGTTTACATTTGTTCAAATACTGTTTTGCACAAATTCATTTTATTATAATATACTAAAAATTTTATACAGTGATGTGCATACTTCGTAATTTTCAAATCTAAATAAAATATAGATTTTAGTTTGTTTGAGAAATATGGAACAGTTGCTTATCGTAGTTTGTACACTGGTGATAGTTAAACCTTACGATTTCATGCCCAAACGAGCACTTTTAATAATAATCTATCGACTTTGTAGAATAAGAGTCATCAACCGTAATATTGTAGAGTTGTGCTTCCCCTTATCAAATGAATACTAGTTCTAAAACATATTTATAATCTTTAATTTATAAAAAATCAGCAAAACTGCCGGTTACATCGTTTTCTGAATCGATGTGAATCATATGTAAACTTAATTCATAAAATGTATGCAACAGGATTTTGGAAATATGACTTTAAAAATCTGCAAAGAAAAATTCATCGATAAAAAAAAATAAAAAAATTTAAAAAGTTATCGAATTACACGTTAATCAGCTAAATCGCACGTTTGACTACGGTAATTTATAGTGGCCAAGAGTACACCAACATATAAAACTTTAACAGGTATGTACTAAAAAACGATATATCATACATTCAGAACGGCAACAGAATGTTGTACATCCGTATGCAACAAATTGTTCATAAATCAAAAATTGGATACATCAGTCAATTGCTCTGAAACCCGATGGCATGAATGAACGTAATGCTAAACACATATTCCATAAACATTTGAAATTAAATTGGCAAAATGAATAAGTTCGTTATTACTCATTAATAAGCAATATTCAGGTACAAATAAAAATTATGTTTATGGACATTCATACATGTAGAAACTTTAAAAAGTTCTGTGTCATTAAGATCCAATTAAAGATTTCAAAACTAAATTCATGAATATTGCCGTTTAAACTATATTTAGACACCTACCGTAAAATGGGACAAATCTAACATAATGTGCAATCCTGATATGTTTAAATCAGAAATCTCCTGTTATCAAAGAAGATTAGACAAGTTTCTCCGAAAACGTTTTACTTGTCTGATGCCTGACACCTGTCGGCAAGTCTTTAAAACGAAGATAATCATTTAAAATCTTGTCAAATCGGGAAGATAGCTTACAAAGCCTTACTCGAACAAAGTAAAACATCTTATTTTAATTGTTTATAACAAGCCAGTAAATAATGGAATTTGGTTAAACAGAGTAGCCAAAAAGAATGTTAATTCATTTTTGGCTTTGGGATTTGCAACCCTGCTTTAAAATACCTTGCCACACAACTACACATTTCTGAGTATACCCTTTTATCATTTCTTTTCTAAATATATCCCATTCTTAAACAACAACACAATTCTACACAATGCACAATTTAGTTTTATTTGGTGTTTTGAGTCTGATTAGTTTCAAATAAAATACTGATAGATACTCTTTTTTGAAGCAGAATTCAATCAGGCACTCCTGCTAAATAACAAAAAGAAATTGGCCAGATCGTTTAATTTTACATTTCGTTATATCGATGATGTTTTGTCATTGAATATCCTTACGTTAAGTGAACATCTTGACCAAATATATCCAAGCGAACCCTTAATTAAGGAGACCACAGACTCAACAAAATCTGCTAAATATCTAGATTTATTCCTCGAAATTGACCCAGAGGGAAAACTTTTTTACAAGATTTACGACAAGCGGGACGACTTTAACATTCCAATTGTAAAATTCCCGTATTTATCATGTTTATGAGGCAATATTCCTACTTTCCCTGCCTACAGAGAACATATTTCGCCGTTGATTCGAAACACTCTTTCTTGTTCCAAGTAACCGGATTTTCTTAAGAGAGCATTGCTGTTGTCACATAAATTACTTCAAAAAGGATACATCCAATTAAGGTTGAGGTCGTCTCTCCTAAAGTTTTATGGTCGCCAGCACGAATCGGTTGATCCATACATCAGTGTATCTCAACTAGTGTTACCGGTAAAACAAAAATAAATTGACCTCTTCTCGGATTGACGTTAACCCAGATTAGAGTTTAAGGATTCCACGACGGGCGTTGCGCGCAAGACAGGGGATGCTCACTCTTTATGAACACCTGATCCCACTTCTGTTTTGTAAAGGAGTTCATGGATTCCAAAACTTTGTTCCTTTTGTTTTCGTTTTATCTTATATTTTGTTTTAAATTGTCTTGACTCTATTGGCTGTGCACTTTTGATCTCTCGCATGGGTATTCTACACTGAATTCTTTATTGGTTAAAGACTATTTTAACCCTGATTGATTGCTAAACATCGTTGTAATTTTACGATGATTTCTAAGCAGATGACATTCTGAAATAAAAAGTTCGTTTATAAATGACTGCAACACACAGTCTGTTTTCCATTGCCTCTAAATGCAAATTGATCATTTTATAGGTAAGCAGAAGGTGGATATGGGGTTTGTTATTTGAATGGGTAGTAAAGTAGTTTCTGTACTTGCCATTGACGGATCATTGACAAAAGTACATTTATATAATAATAGGCCACAGCAGGTTATCAATCTTATAATTTTAGATTTAGAATATAATGCTTGTAAGATATATTTATAATGTCTTTTGTCGTTTTTTTTTCTGTCACTCCGACTTTTATCCGTAACATTTTGTATTTAAAATACAAGTTTAAAAATTTTGAACAAATATGGGAAATTTAAATATGAAATACACCTGTTTCAAGAAGTAACCTCTCAGGATCCAACACATAAAATGACCAAGTTCCAAACATAGTAAAATTAGCACTCATATCCAAAACAGAACGAAATAGGCAGCGAAATCTATCTAAACGGACATTAACCAATGCAAGGAATGCTACTTCAGGGTTTCAGAATTTTATAAGAAACGGATTTTTTTGTAAAACAATACTAGGTAAAATTCATGTTAGAAACTCTTAGGACTGAGCAGAAGAATACACTCGGAGACCTCTGATCTAACAGCATAAGCATCGATCTCGTGGTTTCAAAACACATTGTTTCAAATGTTGGACAAATATGGGATATTTGATAACCATTGACACGTTTTCGAGGAGGTACTTCTTAAACTTTTATTTGCATATTACCGATAAAGATATATGGGCAAAAATAACAACCAAATAAGCTGTTAATTTATAAGTCACATATATCGGCTTTATATTTTTCATCGAGTTAGACGTATAATATATAAATAAAATATAAAGAACACGCTGTGTAAAGAATTTTCATTTGAACAACATGTCAATACTCTTATTATGAAACCAAACTTGTATGCTTCGTTAAACGAGCTCTTTCTGGAATTATTTTGGGGAGCTAAAAGTCCGAGTATGTAGCACAAAACATTTATGCCAAAATTAGGGAAGCGCAGAAGTGATCAAAGCAAAGTTGATAACATGCATAGTGCATAGGATAAACGTCAACCAGGCGCTGATACTAACAAGAATGATTTATTACTTACAAAAGTTGTACATATGTGATTTTTGTGTCATGAATATTTACACCATTTCCCCTCTTTTTTCTATTGTTTCTAAAATAATTTTAAAAGTCAAAAATAATCGTAAGCTTTTGAACAATTGTAAAAATATTATGAAATTTTACTACACCAACTTTGTACAAGTACTTAAATTTGGACACTCAAGATCTCCAAAGACCTTAAAGGTATTTAATAACTAAAACCTCTTTTTTCTAATTTTGAAGTAGCAAAATAATTGGACTTTTAATCGAAGAAAGCATTCGTCAATCAATTTTGTGGGAAAAAAGGCAAAAGCTGAATAATCGCAATCCTGAAATCTGGAACGGTTTTCGTATAAAATCTGAAAAACGTGTTGACTTCAACTTTCCAACAGTTTATAACTTCCTGATCATAAGAAATATCAGTAGATGCCCTGGAGTATTGCGTATAAATCTTCAAGCGCATAGGCTGTTCGATAACATGCATACAGTAGAGCAATTTTCTCGAATGATATCCCTCACTGAATAATGAACTGCTCAAACATGATCGATTGGACGGGGTGGCACATTTCTAAACAAGCTGTTTAATTTTTTATTCTAGGAGTTTGATAACCAGATCTGCATACAATACTATCTGCACAAACAGTTCCTTCTGCTTTTAAGTTGGTTTCGCATTAAATAAATATGTTTATTTTAAGTATTTATGTGTATACTGTTCTCAAGACGGTCTTAAATATCGTCTATTCCTATTTTGTCTGAATCGTCGGTATCAATCGCTTAATCTTTACATATCTATCCGAAATAAAAGAACATAATTTTGCAGATTTTCGAAAGGATGTTAAAGGTGTACATTTGATAACAATATTGGAATATTTTGTTTTAAATGAGTGAAGGATATATCTTATTTTTAATTCTTCACATACATTAAAAGAACAAACTTTATTCTTGTGAAATTATTTTTATTGCCCAAGGAATCGTTGTTTACCTTTGGATTTTAAAGTTAAATCAGGTTGTGTTAAAATTAAAAATTCAAAGGATGAAATTTCCTTTCTCATAGTAAATTTGTCCATTCTTGTCACAAATTTAGTTTTTTCTTCTCTCGGTATTTAGTTTTACCAGACAAACTACACAGAAACTGATATAGCACGTTATATTTCCATGATTAAGCAGTAACTTTAAGATGTTTATTAATATTTGATTTTGTTCCTATGCATCAGCGGATATCATCAAAATTATTTGAAATAATACTAAATTGAAGTCTTACACAATGCAAGTTTTATTTCCAAAAAGTTTCAAGCGAAGGACTTGACATTTTGAACTTATATTAATGTTACCACACAGTTAAAGGTACATCTGATAAGTATTTATGCTTCAAGTTTTGTGGATTAGTGCTTGAACTAAATAAACTTGCATTGATTGCATTCAAGATGTACATGTGTAACCATTTCGCACCATCCAAGACCAATTGTTTGACTTAATGGAAAGCATGAATGCAAATTGAACGGTACTGTTTTAACAAATGAGCATTACTGGAAAAGCAATGTCTATCTACCTTAAACTCGGTCTTTGTTGTTATAGGGTAGGAAATATCACATTGCCCGTGTATTTGTTTAATACGAAAAGGGGTTACTTCCAAGTTCCTCATTTTTCAATGACATTAACTACAATTTAGACGATTCTTGAATGTCAATCCCGTTAAGAATATTTTGAGATTCTTTTATGGAAAACTAATTAAAAAATTAAATCGTTCATTGATTTATTGAAACTAAGATCATATAATCAGTTTTTTATTCTATATCCAGCGGGGTAGGCAAAACCATTTCCATAAACAATAAGTCCAAATGAAGCACCATTCGTTGTCTCTGCGGTATGAAATCCAGACTCAATATGAACTGAAAAAAGCGCATAGTTTGAAGTTGACGAATTCGTTCCACTGTATGACTGCACTTCGTGAAAGGTGTTCGGTATGACTGCTGCTCCATCAACTGTCAGCGTAGAGATTTGGGCCTTCTCAATAATTACTAATAGTGAGGTGTTATAGGGTGGTACGGCAAAGTAATAATGTGACAAATATTTATCTATTCCAAGAACTGGTGTCATGAATGAGAAACCGTCAGCGCGCCCATACAACTGAATGTTTGACAAACACAGCGATGCAATGGATGTGACGTTCACATTGCTTATTTCAATGTATTTTTTTCTTTCTTCTATAATTTTTGTCTGAATCAACTGCATTTGACTACCGTATGTTCTTATGTACATGTGGTATTAGCGTATATCTGAAGTGAAAAAAGACCTTTCATTTCAAACCTAGGCACTATGAATACTCTACTGTAGTCTCGCATGGGTAATAGCATTTCTACAAATGGAGAACAACTGCTGTCATTGCTTTTACATCTTATATTTGAGAAAATAGCCACTGGTTTTGATGAACTAAAATACGATCCTTTACTGTCAATCAGTTTATTATGACCATGTTCTAATCTCTTATCCTCATAAAGTTTCCACTTCAAGCTTGGGTGTTCATCAGAAAATAAAAATGAGTCATTTTTTGTACCGTATATAGTAACCAAAATGTTGTGATCCCTGTCATTGACTTGATTTATATATGACGGTACTATATACTCCGAAGAAACATATTCGGTGGGCACAGATAGATAGCCGCCGATTCCTTCTCTTCGTATTCCGAAAACAAATAACTTCACTCGGGTGCTGCACTCTAATTTGTAATCATAATATAAATAATGGTCCTTGGATATATTCTCAACATGAACAGTGAACTTATCATTGAGGACAATGTGGCTGGTATGCCTTTCATTAAAGTGCATAGATGTGAGGTTGCATGTTCCTCCGTATAAAGAACCAAGAACGAGTTGTGCTTTTAATGTGTTTAAAGAAAAATGAATATAAAACGCTTTACCAATCGGTTCTGAAATACAAATAGAAAAATAATCGACGTTTACATTGTGCACTTGTAATTATTAGTTTAAATTTAAGAATTGATACATGCAATAATATATCACAACCCTCCAAAACGACAGGTCAGTGGTCAAAGAACAACATAATAAAGTAGTTACAGAGGAACTATCAAATTCTAATAGAAATTCACACAATCTGAATAGAGGATGCAATAAATAAACTAATGAAATATATATTGACTTTCTTGTTAATAGCTTACGGAAGTAAACAGTTTATATTTGTTATGGAAATTTTACTTCCTGTCTTTATATTTTTATATTGGCATTTGCACAAACCATGTTTTCTTTGACCTCTTATTGTATTCAAACACTTTATCCAACTGGACGTATTCATATTGTCACCGTTGTAAAGGATAATTTGGTTTCCTAATCTGTTGCTTTCAGGTATTTAACTAGCAGACAGCAACTGCGAGTACTCTTTCGAGGTCTATACTTTCGTTGTATCATATATTAGTTTTAATCGTATTTGTTGTTGGTTTTAATTATCGATCTCAAGTGTTGAATCCATTTCAATCGATTTTTAATCGTGTTTTTGTTGTTTTGTCACACCATTGTCCCAGGTAAGGGGAGTGGTTGAGCGCTCACCAACTAGTTAAAACCCCGCCACATACTTATATCCCTGTACCAAGCCAATAACCTGTAGTACAGTGGTTGTCTTTGTTTAATGGGTCACTTATAGTTATTTGTTCACTATTTTTTAATTGAAAGGTCGATTAAAAATGTTTTATTAATAGTTCCACATTTTGTAGGTTGGAGCCTTCTACAGCTT
>JAULBM010337694.1:0-12726 GCA_032357055.1 Geukensia granosissima
TTCCTCCGCAGCACGTGATCGGCTGTTGGGCCGGACACATGTTGAAGAAGATATTCTAGACTGGGTGAAGAAACTAAGAACAGTCGAAGACAACAGGTAAAATTTAAAAAGAATCGGTCATCGGTCTGTTGTGAATAGGTCTTCTTCTGTCTCATTTTACAAATGTTCTTTCATAAACCTTCCTTTCAGGGATAAGACTTCTCCGTCCGACTGAGAAAATTAATTTGCTGTGTAGGACGTTAATAACTTTTACCCCCTCCAATGTCAGATAAGACCAAACAGTTGACCGAAACCATAATGATCTGTTTTACTTACAGGGTAATTGAAGTATTATACAGACATTTGCCTAATCAGGACCTTTCATATGATTTGGAGAACTTATTTTTTACCAGGAATATTCGTACTGTATTCTGAAACTCGATGGGAAAAGTGCTATTAAACCCTTAAGTTTGATTTAATTTTAAATTAACAAATTGATACCCGAAATGAGTACAAGTCAGGGAAGTAGTAGTAAATCAGGGTATTTTTTTCAAATAACAATATTCAATTTAAATTCAGAAAAAGGTCAATTTTCAAAACCTCAATAATGCATGACATGATACAGTGTGTGACCTAAAGTACTCTTTAGTTTGAGAAACAAATCAAGACATGGCTAAGCATACAATCAAATTCTATCTTACAATTTGCAAAATTATTGAAGTCAAACAAATCCTCATTTTCACTATAATTGCTTGATACCCAGCACCTTTAACGAGCTAGAGTATAAGAGTGCACCTTATCTTTTACATACGATTCAAATCACACCAAATATGAATTATCAACACAACGGTGTAGTAGTTTTATTAACTAAAACACCTGAATATAATAACCATCAAATAGCAATGCGGCATTTACACATGTACATGATTTTCTAATGTAAAAGTACAATGGTTATCGTCCTCGCTTCGAGCGTGGAAGTATAAAAGCGAGCGCGTTAAAATCCGGATTAGTGTGTAGATCTAGTACACTGCAGTTTTCATTCATCTTTATTTATCATTAATATGTTCTCGTCCTGAATATGCATGAATCATTTGCCGCTGGACGGTAAGTTCAATCAATCAATCTAATTTAAAAGTGTCGCTTCAATTCTTATTAGGAAATGAAAGGCCGGACAACCCAGAAAAATGTAGAATTTACAGAATACACTTTCTTCAAAATTAATTTTTATTATTTTTAATACGAGTTATGAGGGAGTTTATTAGAATACTTATGCTGAATCTATAGTAAGATATGATGATCAATCGGACGAAATATTTTGACGAATTACTTTTATACTATCATAATTTCTTGTATTTTAAGTCAAAATTTAAGAATTATCAATTATTTTGAATAATTTCACTTTTTATTGTTTTTATTTGTCTCTTGTACAGTCCAATGTCTTTCCCAAATGTCTGAATGTGTTCAATATTTAAGCGGTCTCAATGAATGTCCAATTTCAACATGCTCCGTCAAAGCAAGCAGAAACGGGTTCCACCTCAAATGCGTCTTCTCATACCGCTTTTGGACACTTTTTACGGATTTACGGATCGTACCAAAATTTGCGGTATAGAGAGATGTCCTATCCACTTCCCAGCCAGTTGATGGACTAAATATATAGCGTATGCGAAAATATTTGTACAATTAGGTTTTCTTAAATTGAAAAATGGCATATTACAGAATTCAGATTAAAAATATTGGATCCATGAATTTATTTTGGCTTTTATCAATGCATACTGTCAGATGTGTGAAGATCTTAAAGAATTATATTCACTTTTAGTAGTGAATACCAGTAATAATTTCCCAAAGCATTCTAGTTTTGTACCATTTTTAATGTCAGTTCAAATATTTTACTACTAAATATTGAAATGACCTATAGAAAAAAAAACAATTTTGACAATATAAAAGTATACCTGAAGTGAAAGCATATTCATTTAAGAACATGTATGCTTACAATGTAATTCTTGAGTTTTTATTAAAAATATTGAATTTTGTTTTTTTAAGATTTTTTATATACAAATCATGTTTCTTTGTTCCTTCTTTATTTAAACAAAGGAGTATGTGCGGTAAGGGCCTTATTTGACCCCCAATTATGGCAAAAAATTAAAATTGCATCACGACTGTCATTCCTGTTGCATTGTACAGTTAAAACATTGCAATAAAACAAATAAAAATAATTTTTTGGAAATTACAACAATTTGAGCAATTTCAGTTAAATCTGTGAAAAACAGCTAATTTACATGCAGTTTTTGGGTTTAAAAACTATGAGCGCAAAGGGCTACCACTTTATTTTCTTATGTATTTTAGGTGTCTTCATAAAAAACAAAATATATGCCAAAAAAAGGGTGGTAGAGGTTTGCGCTGTATAAAATCCATACCAAAATATAGCTTAAATTGGCATTTTAAAGGTATTTTACGAAAAAGCTCGATTTGGCCAACTTTTAACTACCCAGATTTCTAGGTTGTGCGAAATGTTTCAAAAATATTCTTGCTTTCAATATTAATGGATGTATTCTGATATGTTATGACCTGGTTTTTAATAGATTTGAAAATCTTTGATTTTGGAGGGCAAATAAGACCCTTACCGCACATACTTGTTTTTGTACCGGTGAAGTTATAATAAGATTTTCTTCAGTGCTTAAGAATCATCCACAAATAAAAGTAGATTTGTAGATAAATGTAATCTGTTTGAAGTTTGATGATTTTTGATTAAACATACCTGTTCTTTCTTTGATAAATCTGTTGAATGCATCAAGAAATGCTCAGCATTTTTAGGACAAAAATAAATGCACATTATCTACCAAAACACTCCTTAAAGTTTCTAATATGATTATTTACAGATCAGAAGTTAAAGAAAGAGCGTCAACAAAGTCTCCACTCTTCAGAGCCAGGCAGTCAGTCTATTGAACCCCCAGGAAATCGTAAAAGTATGAAATCCATTCCTCCAGCTGACCCTGATTTAGAAGTTGGATCAATGGTCGAGGTGATGCAGGCACCACCATTATATGGTGTTATACGATGGATTGGCTCCCTGCCTGACCAAAAAGAACCGACACGGCCTATTGCAGGCTTAGAAATGGTAAGTTTTATTTTACTGATGTTTATTGTCAGCAATGATTTTCCCATTTTAAGGCAAATTTAGTTAACCTTGTTTGTAGTCTGTCTATTTTCATTAAAAATGTCTTGGCTTGTGTATGTCCCATTACCTTGATATTAAAACTGAAGGATTATCTGCCACATGACTGCGGAGATATTTATTTAATTTCAGTACTGTATAATTTTGGTCGATTTTTTAAAGCTTTTATGTGTTGGATTGATTTGATATTTGGTGTGATGAATTATCATGGTGAACTGTACAGTATCGCCCCTTTTCAGGTCCTTGATATTTGGTCTGATGGATTATCAGGGTGGATTGTACAGTATGATATTTGGTCTGATGGATTATCAGGGTGAATTGTACAGTATCTCCCCTTTTCAGTGGATTGATTTGATATTTGGTCTAATAGATTATCAAGGTGGATTGTACAGTATCTCCCCTTTTCAGTGGATTGATTTGATATTTGGTCTGATGGATTATCAGGGTGAATTGTACAGTATCTCCCCTTTTCAGTGGATTGATATGATATTTGGTCTGATGGATTATCAGGGTGAATTGTACAATATCTCCCCTTTTCAGTGGATTGATTTGATATTTGGTCTGATGAATTATCAGGGTAAATAGTACAGTATCTCCACTTTTCATGTCGTTGATATTTGGTCTGATGGATTATCAGGGTGAATTGTACAGTATCTCCCATTTTCATGTCCATCATATGTCTTCTTCTTTTTTGCCTAAGTGAGGTATCCATCTCCTTTAGATGAATGTTCTGTATGTTTAAATTTACATTCAGTTTTGATGGGATTATTTTGTTGTGTTTCTTGTAAAAAAAATATCAAATGGACTCCTTCTGCCTTGTTCTATCTCTTACGGTTTTTGAGTTATACGGGGGTGAAAATTGACCATTCCCAAATTTTTGGAAATTTTTATTTATCATTTGATTTTAATGGTTTTCCCATTTGATTCTTTGTGAAAAATACAGAAAAGGTAACTTTATGATTTTTTAAATAAAAGGGGTTGAAAGGGGTTTCTCTTACTGTTTTTTGAGATAATTTTGGTAAAAGTTGCAAAAAGATTAATTTTGGCCAATCTCTAAATTATGAACTATTTGATTATATGTCTGATTTGAATGGGGTTTGTTTTAAATGAGTCATTGTTCAACAATCTTCCATAACATGGTGTAAAACTTTCAACAATCTCAAATAACATGGTGTAACATTGTCAACAATCTCGCATGACTTGGTGTAACAGTGTCAACAATCTCATATAACATGGTGTAACAGTGTCAACAATCTCACATAACATGGTGTAACAGTGTCAACAATCTCACATAACATGGTGTAACAGTTTCAACAATCTCACATAACATGATGTAACAGTGTCAACAATCTCACATAACATGGTGTAACAATGTCAGCAATCTCACATAACATGGTGTAACAGTGTCAACAATCTCACATAACATGGTGTAACAGTGTCAACAATCTCACATAACATAGTGTAACAGTTTCAACAATCTCACATAACATGGTGTAACAGTTTCAACAATCTCACATAACATGGTGTAACAGTTTCAACAATCTCACATAACATGGTGTAAGTGTTTCAACAATCTCACATAACATGATGTAACATTGTCAACAATCTCTCATAACATGATGTAACAGTCTCAACAATCTCAAATAACATGATGTAACTTTGTCAACAATCTCACATAGCATAATTTAACAGTGTCAACAATCTCTCAAACCAGGTGTAACAGTCTCAACAATCTCACATAACATGGTGTAACAGTTTCAACAATCTCACATAACATTGTGTAACATTGTCAAAAATCTAGCATGACATGGTGTAACAGTGTCAACAATCTCACATAACATAATGTAACTTTGTCAACAATCTCACAAAGCATAATTTAACTGTCAACAATTTCACAAAAAATGATGTTACAGTGGTAACAATCTGACATAACATGATGTAACAGTGTCAACAAACTCACATAACATTGTGTAACAGTGTCAGCAATCTCACATAACATGATGTAACAGTGTCAACAATCTCACATAACATGATGTAACAGTGTCAACAATCTCACATAACATTGTGTAACAGTGTCAACAATCTCACATAACATGGTGCAATAGTGTCAACAATCTCATATAACATGGTGTAACAGTGTCAACAATCTCACATAAAATGATGTTACAGTGTTAACAGTCTCACATAACATGATATAACTTTGTCTCACATAACATTGTGTAACAGTGTCAAAAATCTCACATAACATGGTGTAACAGTGGTAGCAATCTCACATAACATGATGTAACAGTGTCAACAATCTCACATAACATTGTGTAACAGTGTCAACAATCTCATATAACATGGTGTTACAGTGTCAACAATCTCATATAACATGATGTAGCAGTGTCAACAATCTCATATAACATGGTGTAACAGTGTCAACAATCTCATATGACTTGGTGTAAAAGTGTCAACAATCTAATATAACATCAGGGAAAGAAATAAGTGGTCGCCTAGTCGCCCTTGGCCCCTAGATTTTCAACTGGGCGAGTGTTTCGCTTTGTCTTGTTTGCCCAGCTGGCGACTAGGCAGATTTGGAATAACTGGGCATATGCACTTCACCATAAACACTGTAACTTTTGACTTTTTATTTCTTAAGACCCCGAAAATTGAAACAAACAAACTGGTAACTTATATTTTTGTTCAAATGTTAACCAGTTCGCGATATGCAATGTGCAAACCGTATCTGCACATACTTGCTGCTCAATCTTAACCATTCGGCCATTTTGGCTCACTTTAATAGCCTGGTACAATTAGGCGTAGGGATATAACTATGTATTTAAGAAAATGAGAATGACCAAATACTTATGATTGGTTAATTTCATTGAACAGCATAATCATTATGGTGGACAACTTTGTCATTTATCTCACATAACATGGTGTTACAGTGTCAACATTCTCACATAACATGGCTATCTTTACATAACCTGGTTTAGCAAAACCAACAATGTCACATTTCATGACATTAGTAATTACATTCTTGCTACAGATCAGAGGTAATAACAGTTCTACTTTGGTTTTCTAGAATGTTGCAGACATGAACGAACAACGTATCAAGTCCATTGACTTGAACTGAATGTGATGGCATTTATGTGATATCCTTTGACAAACATTGCATGTGACAGGGTTCATTTGATATTCTTTGACTTGCATTGAATGTGATGGCATTTATGTGATATCCTTTGACAGACATTGCATGTGACAGGGTTCGTTTGATATTCTTTGACTTGCACTGAATGTGATGACATTTATGTGATATCCTTTGACAGACATTGCATGTGACAGGTTTCGTTTGATATTCTTTGACTTGCACTGAATATGATGGCATTTATGGGATATCATTTGACAGACATTACATGTGACAGGGATATCTAATATTCTTTGACTTGCACTGTATGTGATGGCATTTATGTGTTATCATTTGATAAACATTGCATGTGACAGGGTTCGTTTGATAGTCTTTGACTTACATTGAATGTGATGGCATTTATGTGATATCATTTGACAGACATTGCATGTGACAGAGTTTATTTGATATTCTTTGACTAGCACTGAATGTGATGGCATTTATGTGATATCATTTGACAGACATTGCATGTGACAGAGTTCGTTTGATATTCTTTGACTTGCACTGAATGTGATGGACTTTTATGTGATATCATTTGACAGACATTGCATGTGACAGAGTTCATTTGATATTCTTTGACTTGCACTGAATGTGATTGCATTTATGTGATATCCTTTGACAGACATTGCGTGTGACAGAGTTCATTTGATATTCTTTGACTTGCACTGAATGTGATGGCATTTATGTGATATCCTTTGACAGACATTGCATGTGACAGAGTTTATTTGATATTCTTTGACTTACACTGAATGTGATGGCATTTATGTGATATCATTTGACAGACATTGCATGTGACAGGGTTCGTTTGATATTCTTTGACTTGCACTGAATGTGATGGCATTTATGTGTTATCATTTGACAGACATTGGGTGTGACAGAGTTTATTTGATATTATTTGACTTGCACTGAATTCGATGGCATTTATGTAATATCCTTTGACAGACATTGCATGTGTCAGAGTTCGTTTGATAGTCTTTGACTTGCACTGAATGAGATGGCATTTATGTTATTTCCTTTGACAGACATTGCATGTGACAGAGTTTATTTGATATTCTTTGACTTGCACTGAATGTGAAGGCATTTATGTTATTTCCTTTGACAGACATTGCATGTGACAGAGTATATTTGATATTCTTTGACTTGCACTGAATGAGATGGCATTTTTGTGATATCCTTTGACAGACATTGCATGTGACAGAGTTTATTTGATATTCTTTGACTTGCACTGAATGTGATGGCATTTATGTGATATCCTTGGACCATCACTAAATGTTATTTTGTGTAAGTGATATTCCCTGACAGCACAGGAATTTATGTGATATCTCTTGACTCTTTTAAGATGTGTGATGGAGTTAATGTGATAACCATTGCATTAGTTTTTTATGTGTTACCTCTCTTGATGTTGGTGAGTGTTGTTTTTAATATTTATAGAATATTTTGTTTTTTTTTCTATTTAAAGGAAGAAGAGATATCTGCTGGAACAGATGGAACATTCAAGAAAATCCGATACTTTTCATGTCCTGATAAAAAAGGATTTTTTGTACCTCTTTATAAATGTAGAAAGGACAAGCGTTTTGCTGAAGGAAGAATTGGAATTGGTAATAATTTTGGGAGTTTTGAAACCCCTGATGTACATGGAAACATTTCTCCACCAGATTCATTATCGGAAAGTGAAATAGGAACAAAAATCTGTGGAAAACAAAAAGGCATTCAAGGTCATCATAACTCTTGTTATTTAGATGCTACATTGTTTGCTATGTTCTATTTTACAACTGTTTATGATGGGATTTTATACAGACCTAAACGTTCAGATGATCATCCAGAATATGAAGAAGTTTTAAATGTATTAAAAGAAGGAATAGTTAATCCATTACGATGGTAAGTCAAAGAAATAAAGGTAATCCTGTCTGGTATATCTATAAAGAGTTTGATAAATACAAAGATATTGTTTTATTTAGGTATGATGCTGTCACAACCAATGTAATGACAGTGGTATTTTACAGTGTTAAAATTGGCAACAGACCTTTGTTCCTATAAATTAACCAATTGTGCGTTCCTTTAAACGAATGCAAAAATTTACGTTCGTTTTATGGTGCGACACTGTTTCTTGTCGTTTTGTTCTAGTTAACATATTCTTTTTATTATTGGGACAGACAAAGGTTGGTATTGATTTTGGGTGATTTTGGGGAGGGTCCATGAGGGATTTTTCACTAATTTGAATCCTGTCTATTTCTTGTCCAATTTTGATGGATTTTTTTCTTAGTTTGTTTTCCCAATGAAAAAGTCAACATAATAGGCCTTTCTTTCACTGTTATTGAGATATAGGGGGTCCAAAAATGGCCATGCCCTAATTTTTGAAACTTTTTTATTTCTCATTTGATTTGAATCGGTTTTTTGCAAATGATTCCTGATAAAAAATGTATTAAAAGTTACTCCAAACATATTTTTTCGTATAATTTATGTAAAAAATGGGTCAAAAGGTTTTAAAAAAATTGATTTTGAAGGCGATGAGAAATTTTTATCTGAATTTGATGGGATTTTTTGCTTTTGTTTCCTCTCAATGAGTGCTTTCAATAGTGTGCCATCGGATTTTCTCTTTCTCTTACCGTTTTGGAGCTAAAAGCGGTCAAAATAGTGGGGGAGGGGAATTTGATTTCATATAATATAGACATGAAAGAAATATTTTATTTTTAATCTAATTTTGATGGGTTTTTTCCAAATGATTCCTCATGAAAAATGCAATAAAAATTACTCAAAGCATTTTTTTGTAGCTTTTATTAATTTTTTTTTTAAAGGGGTGAAAGGGTTAAAAAATTATGTTGGAAATGATGAGAAATTTTTATTTTTCATCCGATTTTGATGGTTTTTAGCATATGATTCCTCTCAATAAGAGATTTTAGTAATATGTCAACAGATTTTTTTTATCACCTACCGTTTTTGAACTAAAGGGGGTCAAATTGGGGGGAGGATTGGAATTAAATTTTGAACGATAAGAACAATTTTATTTTTCATATGCTTTTGATGGGTTTTCTCCAAATAATTCCTTATGAAAAATTTAACAAAATGACAACAGTTTTGAAGATAATACGAGTCAAAATGATCACTTATTCAGTCATATAACTGTGTCCAGCACATAATTGTGTCCACACTTAAACAAAAGTACATTTGTTCACCTTTAAATGTCAACATGCTTCTGTCATATCATTATATTTTTTGTGCATTTGCCGAGTTGTAAATCGTTTCTTTTGTTTTCCTACATATGTTTGTTTGATTATAAATGAACTGTTTATTTGTTTGTTCCTTTTCCCATGCAGGATAAGATCTTTCGCTCATTTATTTTTTTGTAAATGAATCTGTTCTTGAAGGAATGGTCTAATCATTAGTGGGAAAAGGAACAAAACATGTATAGAGATCATTTCAATATTTAAATGTTAGTGTTAGTGGTTAAAAGGAAGATCAAAAAGTATCATGCTCAAATGAAATATATTGCAATTAGTAATTTGTAATGTCTATTTATACAACAGTGACCCTGGTTTACCCATCTTACAGTCACTATTATATTGCCTTACACTGTCCATGACACATTTGTAATGTCTAATTATACAACAGTGACCTTGGTTGACCTCTCTTACAGTCACTATTATATTGCCTTACACTGTCCATGACACATTTGTAATGTCTAATTATACAACAGTGACCCTGGTTTACCTCTCTTACAGTCACTATTATATTGCCTTACACTGTCCATGACACATTTGTAATGTCTAACTATACAACAGTGACCTTGGTTGACCTCTCTTACAGTCACTATTATATTGCCTTACACTGTCCATGACACATTTGTTATGTCTTATTATACAACAGTGACCTTGGTTGACCTCTCTTACAGTCACTATTATATTGCCTTACACTGGCCATGACACATTTGTAATGTCTATTTATACAACAGTGACCTTGGTTGACCTCTCTTACAGTCATTATAATATTGCCTTACACTGTCCATGACACATTTGTAATGTCTAATTATACAACAGTGACCTTGGTTGACCTCTATTACAGTCACCATTATATTGCCTTACACTGTCCATGACACATTTGTAATGTCTATTTATACAACAGTGACCTTGGTTGACCTCTCTTACAGTCATTATTATATTGCCTTACACTGGCCATGACACATTTGTAATGTCTATTAATACAACAGTGATCTTGGTTTACCTCTCTTACAGTCATCATTATATTGCCTTACACTGGTCATGACACATTTGTAATGTCTATTTATACAACAGTGACCTTGGTTGACCTCACTTACTGTCATCATTATATTGTCTTACACTGGCCATGACACATTTGTAATGTCTATTAATACAACAGTGACCTTGGTTGACCTCTCTTACAGTCATTATTATATTGTCTTACACTGTCCATGACACATTTGTAATGTCTAATTATACAATAGTGACCTTGGTTGACCTCTCTTACAGTCACTATTATATTGCCTTACACTGGCCATGACACATTTGTAATGTCTAATTATACAACAGTGACCTTGGTTTACCTCTCTTACAGTCACTATTATGTAAGAGCAGACAAAGTAATGAAACTTCGACACCTACTTGATCGATTAGGAAATATACCTGGAATGATGAGTGAAGAAAAAGGTATGTATATAAGGACAAACACTAAATAAATGAAAAAAATTAAAAGGTATGTTTTGTTTTATAATGTTGTATATGTATTTTTATTTTAAGGTTTTTTTCTGATCGGGTTTTTTCTTGATCAAAAATTCAATTCAGAGTACATTGTATGAAGTCAAACTTTTATAAACTCAATTCAGAGTAATAACACATGACTTGCATAAAGTCAAACTTTTATAAACTCAATTCAGAGTATTAACACATGACTTGCATAAAGTCAAACTTTTATAAACTCAATTCAGAGTAATAACACATGACTTGCATGAAATCAGACTTTTATAAACTCAATTCAGAGTAATAACACATGACTTGCATTCAGTCAAACTTTTACAAACTCAATTCAAAGTAATAACACATGACTGGTGTGAAGTCAAACTTTTATAAACTCAATTCAGAGTAATAACACATGACTTGCATGAAGTCGATCTTTTATAAACTCAATTCAGAGTAATAACACATGACTTGCATGAAGTCAATCTTTTATAAATTCAATTCAGAGTTTTAATTATTTCAGATCCTGAAGAATTTTTGACACTTCTGTTAGGCCAAATAACCAAAGCTGACCCATTTCTACAGATTAAGTAAGTAAAATGTTCACCAGAGCAGATTTATTTCTATAGATTAGATAAGTAAAATATTAACTAGTGAGATTAATTTTTACAAATATGGTAAGTAAAATATTATCTAGAGCAGATTTATTTCTACAGATTTGGTAAGTAAAATATAAACTAGAGCAATTAATGTCTACAGATTAATTACTAAAAAATTAAACCTTGGTGTGGACACTTGGTTCTAAGGCCACCTAAAAAAAACATCAGGTTCTCAGACAATGGGTTTTAAAAAATTGGGTAGGTCCATAGAGTTTTTAGGGCTTTGGCATCTGTAGACAAGGTTGGGGGTATATAGGTTTGTGCCTCCTTCTGTCTATATACCTTTAAGCACATCTTCACCTCAAGGATCATAGATATATTCTTATGTGGAAGCTCTGAGCATGCCTGTAGGATGCTTAGATTTTTTCCAAGACTCTTCTCAGCTGTTATTGTTACAGCAATTATCAAATTCCATAAAGAACAGTTGGAGATGTCTTTAAATTCTACTGAAATTCCTGTAGAAGTTTAAATTTTACTGTCATTTGGTAGATGGCTGTCTCATGGACAATCATGCCACATGTCCTATTGTTATATTTCTGTTTAGACCATAGTTCAGCAAAGTAAAGGAAGTTAAGTTAACACCCTGTGAAACATTTTAAATAAATAATTAACTCTTGGTTAACTACAGATGTGCTGAGGGATTAAAAGAATTTCAATTTAAGTATTAAAATGATTGGAAAATAGTCTCCTCACTTATCAGCATTCAATAAAAGATAGGGTTTTTCTTAGTTTTGAGTTGGAAGATTTATTCATTGGCTGTATATATTTTGTTATATAAATATATATTATTGTGAAAGTCCAAGAATAGGGGGTAGTATTTTTTTTTAATTTCTAATGTAGTGCTTATCTGTTTATAATTATAGTCATACTAAGTTTATGTTAGCAACTTTGAGATGTTCCCCGATTTTATATACTAGAGAATGAACCACATGTTCAGGCTATTTTATTAATGTTTAACCATTCATTTGCATTTTTACCTATTTATGCATTGCTGTCAGGTCATAGTTTATTTGTACCTTCGGTGGTTTTGCTGTAGATTAGCTACAACCATGTATTTTT
>JAULBM010337704.1:0-12726 GCA_032357055.1 Geukensia granosissima
ATAAAAATGGTTAACACAAACGTACTTAAGATTTATAAGAGTTATGTCCCTTAACATGAGTCTACCTCCTTAAATCTCTGAGGTTGAACAAAGTATCACCCAAACATCATGTAAACTTAGAACTGAAAGCTTGTTAATGAAAAAATCAAATCTATTGGGCATGCTATAGCTGTGTGGCAGGTTGTGAAGCAAACATGACATTTTTATAGTTACAGTTCAGGAAGTAATTTCCCCTATCTAAATTTCAGTAACATTATTCAATATACTTAGATTTAAACTTTTGTATTTACTGTCTGGAAACCTAATTTTTACAAATTTGTAAGTTTGTTACTGTGACCTAGATCTTAGACAGATTTTTCACAAAATTCAAAGGGGTCTCACAGACTTAAAATGCAACAATATCTCAAAGTTTTGTTTAAACTGAATGTAAACTTTAGGAGTTATCATCCCAAATTATTTTGTTTTGGTCACTGTGACCTTGCCCTTGGACAGATTTCCCCCAAAATCACTAGTGTTTTTACTTGCTTGATAAGTAACGATACCCCAAAAAAATCTTTTTTACATCTGATGTAAAAGTTTAAAATTATTCTTTAAAAACCTTAATTTTACAAAATTTTGAAATAAACTAAAGAAAAAATTTTAAATACAATTTCACATTTTGTAAGGAAATCTGAATAAGTTTGGTGGTATTCCATTGAGCATTTTAGGTGAAGTAGTGGAATAAAGAAGTGTGAAGAACAGGATTATTACCAGCAGACAACAAAATGCTTAACCTAAGCCTCCGAGAAAACCCACACAAACATCATGAACATAGAGAAAATGGGTCCATGTGACACAGATGCCCCCACTCCAGCTAACAGAAAGTAGACATGACAGACCTGTAAAGGATTGGCACGGTACAACTCACCCTGATATTGCTTCAGGCCAAATATTAAATCAATCTAACATACACTTGATGAAAATTTTACATGACAAAAATTCAATAAATGTCTCGGCACACAGGAGTAAACATATGTCATACCTGAAAAGTACACAGTACAACTCACCCAGAAAATGCTTCAGACCAAATATCAAATCAATCCCACATACACACACAGAGAAATCTTTGACCAAGATTGACCAACAAACAAAGGTAAAACTTAATGCCCCATGGCCTAAAGGCAGGGCATAAATACCTTGTCAACAAAATCAAAATTCTTGTCTCTGAATACTAAACCAATCATAGCAACAAGATACCAGAAAAAAAAACCTTATATAAAGACAGAGAATAACGCCATATCTAAACTACTAGCTAATTAGATAAAAGAAATTTAATTAGATAAAAATTACAAAGTGACTACATTTATACTAACTTTTAGAATGAGTACCAATAGCTGGACTCTTTGATGGAGAATTCAGAGCCGTAATACCAACTGGTTGTGTGGCTAGACTCATCAAAGCAGGAATGGAACTTAATGAATTATTCCCAGGGGAAGGTTTATATGGCATTTTTCTTTTCTCATGATTCTGTCCAGAGTCCTGCCTCTTGCGTTTTAGTTTTTGATTGTCCACTACATTATTTACTTTTGAGGTTGGTTGTGCAACATAAACTTTTGTTACGTATGGTGGCATCTGTTGTCCCATTGAATTTTTACTCTGAGCTTTAGACATCTGTAACAAGGCTTCAGCCAGAATTTTGTCACTATGCGAGCTACTGACTGCATGACTGTCTTTTTTAGCACCATTAAACACCGGTTGTTTCTGAGACGTGCGATTCATTTCGGTTTTCACTACATTTTCCACAAAGTTATTGACACTCATGTTTGAAGGTCTAGATGCCATGGGATAGAAGATGATATTAGTTTGTTTAGGTTTTTGTTGCTGAGATACTGGTTCTTCGGCCGTGTCAGTTGTACTGCCCTGGCTACTAGGTCGACTTATTGGAGAATACATAGACTCCATATCTAGGATTTGTTTAGGTTTACTGTCGGTAGTCTCCGGTTTTACTGAACTGTTCTTTATTTTTTCTCTTAGTTCATCCTTTTTAAGTTGGTCTAAGGGAATACTTATTGGCAAAGAAGGACGAGTGTCTTTCGTCATACTGAGAAGTGTTCGATTTGTCCCATTGACTGGCACACTATTGTCCTTCACTAAGTATACTATTTTATGAGCTCCGTTAACTGGAGTTGGTTTTATTGGTTTCACAGTTTTTGTTCCAATTTTAGGATTAGGATTCATTAAAATTTGTATTTTCTTTTTGGATTCCTCCTGTTTCATCTGTTCGCCAGTAGCCTGCAGTAAAGATCTGAACGTTGGCATAGTAACCTGAGAGGACGGCCTCTCTTTGGTTTCTATTTTAATGGAATGATTAACTGTTCCTGAGATTAACTGAGTATTACTACTACATGATGCCTGAGTCTTATTTTGTGATGACATATGGACGTTCTGAGTGTTCCCTGATACGGTGACCATTTTCTTGTCACATATAGTCCCTGACTTTTCTAATGTTGCTGCCTTTTGTGATTTCTCAGCTTCTGTTTTTATCCTCAGATTTTCCTTTTCAAGACTATTTTTTTTGTGTTCTAATTCCCCGACCTCTGCTTGCAATTCCTTCACTTGGTTGATTAACCTCTTTTTCTGAGTGTATGATGCATTAACTTCCTTCATTATAATATCTGGCAATGGCTCAGTGTGGTATCCATTCTGTAGAAAAAATATATTCAAATTTATGATAATAATAACTGCTTATAATAATGCAGCTGCATGGCTAATGTAAATCAAAATTTAAGCTAATCTCATGTTGAGTGAACATAAAAATTTATGCATATATATCATAAAACCATCCAAAGACACAAGAATATAATGTAAAAACTTCAGAAAACATCGGTAGTCTTGGGAAAATAATATTAATTTAAAGTCAATCTTTTGATCATTAAAACAGGTATAAAGATAATTTGTCTACACAGAAACGTTATATCTTTTAAAATTAATGAAGAAAATCATGATTTCCTATAAATTGTTTGACCACCATTTTTATTATGGTCTGGATACCTTAATAATATGCATTAAAAATATAATGCCAAGACAAGTATAAATAAGTTAGTTTAAAGCTTTGAAAATTGAAGCTTTATGTGACTTTGTTACAAATCCAACTGAATGTCTACAAGATTGCTACAATGCTTCTGATTTATAAATTTATCTTCACATGTTTTTGTACTCTCTGTAAAGAGTTGTCTGTATAAATGGAATATTTTTCTATCAAAATATTCTAAGTTTCACAATTGTTGTAATTTGTGGAATATTTTTTTTTTGGAGTCTTTGTCTTACAAAATACTTCTGATTATATCAAAATTCTTTTAGTTTCAAATGAGAAAATATTCCTTTTATGATGAAGTCATATTTCACCAATGCAGTAATACTTTTTAAATGAAAGGTTTTTGAAATGATGGAAAAGGAAAAAACTGTCTCCAATTTCCTCAAGGTAAACAAATTGTTGTGTTTTCCATTGATTTCAATAAATCACTTCTGGATATTCAATATGAATTCCTGTTCGGAAATATCAAACTGAGAACTTTCAATTTTACGGCTGTCATTTGTTGCAAGTTAAAACTCTTACATTATCCCTTGGTAAACCATGCACATTTCTAATTTTAGATTATGTGTGGTACTGACCTTGATCCCATTTATCTTGGTGGTTTTATCTGACAGCACTCCGGAACCATCTTCAGGCTGAAATAAAGTATTGACACATATAAATTTGCTTCCAAAGTTACAAATTCAAGATTTTAGACCATGCAAAATAAATTCTCTGGTTCTCAGCATAAATTCAGTGAAAAGAGGAATATGTATATTCTATTTTTTACTTTTTATTGTAGAATTAAGAAATAGGAGGTCTTTTTACATTTATCAAATCTCCAAAAAAAAAGAAGAAAACACAAGATACCCTTTTAAGGCCTCATTGAAAAAAGAAGATGAAAGCGGGCTAAAGAAGCATAAAATTTATTTTCATGGCAATATAAAGTATATTAATAGTTCTACTGAACAAAAACTACATTGCTCCCATTAAATTTTTATTTTAGAATAAAATTATAAATTTATACCAAATTAAATTTTCACTTATCAAATCTTATGAAGACAGAATATTATGTACCAATAGATTCATGTTGTAGTGTAAACTTAGTTATTTACTGAGTATAAATCTCAAATCTCTTTTAATCAACACCATTAATTTAATGAATAATGAAATAATGTTTCATTTTTAAGTAAATAACATTCAAACGAACATGAATTTATATGCATAGATATCTCAACACGTTCCTAAATATATAGAGATCTGATCAAATGAAATAAAGTATGTGACAAATTCAATAAAACCTTTTAAAGTAAACTAGCTACATGTTGGTGTGATTATGAGTTGTGAATAAAATGACATCCCATGACCACACAATTCTGATCAGAAATAATGATTCAGAATAACCAAATCTAGATGATCTCCTTGTTAATTCATGCATGACTGATGGAGCTGTAATGATGACAATAATGTGACTGCCTCCTAGATGATTTCATGCATGGCTGATGATATGACGTCGAATTATAGCGAAGACGTACCAGAATTATTTTCTCCAATTGTTTAATTTGTTGTTCTAGGCTACTCACATGTCCCTCAAGTTCCTTGTGTTCAAGAACAATACGTTTGGCCTGAGATAGGAACTCTGCTGGACTTGAAGCTTGTATACCAAGCTAAAATTTAAAAAGATAAAATGACAGATCTTGAGGAAGAAATTCAAGTAGACTCGACTAATATTGCTGTCTGGTTTATCGGTACTTTTCATAGAAAAATATGAAATGGGCATATTTACCAGATTTGACTGCATACCAAGCTTCAAGTACAAAACAAATACAGTGTATCAGAAACATACTTGTCACTAATAATTTCACTGACCTTTGACACTGCCTTTAAAAGTCATGAAAGCTACAGATCTAACAATTTGATACAAAAAATATGAAAAAAACATCAATTGGTTGTAGGTGATTTTGGAACTCCTCACTTTCAACCCACATCCATTGGAATAGATCTCATAGATACCTTATACATCAATTAAAGTGTAAGAAACACAATTTGTCTGTTAGGAATTATCAGTAATCAGAATTGAAGAAGCCAAACTTCCTACTTCAGTTATCTCACAAACAGTGTAGGCAATCTAATAAACAATAATTCTAAATTAAAGAATGAATTTGATACCACCATTACAAACCTCATTAAGTCTGGACTTCAGGTGTCCTACACTTTCTTTCTGTATAGTAGATATATGCTTATCTAACTGTGCCACTTTTCCTTTCAGTCTTTGCTGTTTCTCCTGTTGAAGACAAATTATAATGTTTATGTCGAGTATAAAGTGTGATATCTAAAGACATTATCAGGTTGACGTTATGAACAGTGATGCTGACTATCATTAGATTCTCAGCTGGCCTAACAGGGCCAACAGGTGATATATTTTTCAGTATCACGGCAGTAGGAGCACTTGGGTCTAATACTAGTAATATCAGGCAACAAGCTTAAAGGAAAAATATTAAAATGACCTTTAATTGTATTTAACATCATTTATCAAAATCAATACTTTTCAACTACTGATAATTGAACAGTTTGAAATAGGTTTTTATCTAATAAAATATTGCTTCAAGAATTGTGATGTTATGACATAATCAACGTCTGCAATCTCCATTATTATGAAATTAGAAACACTGAAAATGTTATAATTTTTTTTATTTGAAAACTTTTTCATACCTTCAAAACATCAAAAATTCATTTTCAATTTACTGGACAGAATCTGAGCTGCAAACAAGTGTCCTTGCGCTACTATTAAAAAATTAACTTATAGAATTTAATCTTTCTTAAAGATGTTAGCTGATCAATTGAAATACAAGGTTATCAAAAGTGTGATAGCATTTAAGGCTATTTATGTTGGAACAAAATCAGAGGATTGATTGATTGATTGATTGATTAATTGGTGTTTAACCCCATGTTGGCAGTATTTCAGCTATATTGTGGTGACATCATACAAAATGGGTCAGCAATCTGTTTGTTTTAGAAATACTGTATTCCTTTTATAAAGCACCCAGGGCACTTAAATAATTAAACCACAGGGCATTTATTAGAACTGGCAAAACCCTGAATTATTTAAAGTCCAGTGTGAAGTATATTTTGGTTGAGTAGTTTAGAATCACCCAAAATGAATAATTCTCCCACACCTACATGTACATTAAATGTCTCTCGATTTTAAATGCTGTGTTTTCAAAAGAGTTATCTGTACTTCAATTTTGCATACCAGAAGTATGTTAGGGCGCTTAAGAATTTCATTAAAATAAAGGTAAGGGGAGGTAATAGTAACAGGGGAGCTAAATACAAGGAATACGGTAAATTTAATGAATATGAGGAAGACAGTGAATATAATGGAAAAGGATTCCCCTTGATTTTCCATAGGTTTTGTTTATGCAGTTTCTATTAAAAAGTACAAGAGAACAAAAAGGATTTTATAAGTAATTCTAATAAGGCATTTTTTTATGTGTTTGATGAAATTATAAGATGAAAAGTAGAAGTCACTGGGCAAAAATATAGAAATGGTGTGATGGATAAAACCAGAAAAGTTTGAGAACCTGAGAGCCTAAAACTGGCAGGACATGAGCAGCTAATATCTTTAATTGATTTTTTTTTCAGAAATAAATTCTATTGCTTACTCTCTCTTTCTCTATCTGTTGTTGTAATGTTACCCTGTACTGCGGAGTTCTCATGTATGTCATAAACTGTGTGTACTGTTGTCTAAACAACTCTGAAAAAAAGACACGAACATTTACTCATGTATGTCATAAACTGTGTGTTCTGTTGTCTACAAATTCTGAAAAAAACACAAACATTTACTCATGTATGTCAGAAACTTTGTGTACTGTTGTCTGAGTAACTATGAAACATTACACATCAGTGTTCCAGCTAGGATTTAAGGAAAAATTCACAAAAAGGGATTTCAGAATGATTTCCAAACTCATAAAGATAAAGATAAGTGAAATGTTGCTATTTTGGTTGCAATGAAGCCTTATTTGACTGTTACTTTTTCGACAAGAATAACTCCATAAGCCTTTCTTTTCCTTAAAAATTTGCTGTTTCACTTGTGATTGCATTTAATGACTACAAAGGGTAGAAGGGGCACCTAAAGGACAAAGTGATGCAAGGAAGGATAAAGGGGACCAGAGGGGAAAAATATCTCCTTTCAATGTCTAGTTTAAATTCCAGTTAAGCAGTGCCACAGTAAAATATTCCAGTATAATTATTGTGTACCTACAGAGTTTTTCACATATAGACTTATCTGTTTCTAGCCTGGGTAATGCATAAGACAGGAACAGATCATTATTCAAAAGTAATTTAACCTAAATTAAGATTTGTTTGCAGCCTCCTCATTTCAAGTGCCAGTATTGTATTAAGTGTCACATTACACTCACCCAGTAGTTGGTTTATAGCCTGCTCAGTCTCCAGTCTGGATATAGTATGGTCCTGAGTCATAGCCTTGAAACAACTAGATGATACACCAACCATACTCTTATCATTCCAATTCTTCTGGTTCTCTGGTGAAGCTACAAATAAACAATAACACTGACATAAAAGTTTTTGTATTTCAGCTTGATTTATCATTTTAATTTCTGAATTTTCTGCATGACTGTCAGATATTTTAATACCCGAATGCTGGCCTAAAAAAATATCATTAGTTTGACTCCCCAAAAACATTTTTCTATAAAACATAAGACATATATCGGTATTCTATGCTTTATGACATCTTTGACCAACAACACGCAAAGAGAAAATTTATTTCGTGTCTTTTTTTACAATTCTACATGGATATACAAGAAAGTGATGAAAAAGCAAATTTTATTAAATTTTTCTATGCCCGCAGTAGTTGAAAGCGGGCAAATTTTTTACCTGGAAGTATCCAAAGCTGCGATAAATATGATGTGGGTCCGACTAGGGAATTCTGAAATCGTACTTTCGTATTTAAAACGAATAAAATACAAAACAAATGCAATCAAATTATTTTAGTGCATTTAGATTTCTTTCTTTTTCTCCACTGTTTATGGTCAAAATATTGTTACATTGCAAATTTTTTTGAAAACAGTTATTTTAAAAATAATGTTTTACAAATGACCTGTCAGAATAATGTGACGATGTGCACCTTACGACATTGCAATTGGTTAGACTGTAGTCTTATAAACAGGGTTACAAATATCTTTATAAAGAAAAAGATAATTTTTTTACAACAGGGTTTTTTGTGTTTTATGTGATATGGAGCTGCAAAACTACAATCTTAATAGATTTACACCTAGCGATCAAAAGCATGCAAGGTAAGATTAACTGTTTTCCTAATCCATTATAAGTGTTTTCGTTAATATATTCTATTTAAATGAGTAAATATTTAATTAAAATAGATGAATTAATGATTTGTGATGGGCCAATTGTCTTTAAAAACAAAATCTTCTTTAAAAGAAAGGTGATTGATTAAATTTAATGTAATCCCCCGGGCATGTTGGCTTGTTAACAATGAACATGTCCATTATGGCCACGGGTCAAAAGGTTAATTAAAAGATTAAAGGATTAACTGACAACTGTCTAAAGTTGATTTCACAACAAGGTTCAAGCTGTCCATAGCCAATGCTTACCTGAGTTAGAGGTCGACATGAGAATATGGGTATTGAGAAGTTTCAAAGCACTTACCTGAAGATGGGTATGTAGAAAGTTCAAAATGTTCAAAGCCAACATTTACCTGAGGTAGAGGTCAACATAACAGTATGAGTATGGAGAAGGTTCAAACTGTCCAGAGCAAACACTTACCTGAGGTAGAGGTTGACATGAGAGTATAGATATGGAGAAGGTTCAAACAACTTACCTGAGGTAGAGATGAGAGTATGAGTATGCAGAAGGTTTAAACTGTCTAGGTTAACACTTACCTGAGGTAGAGTTCGACATGAGGGTATGGGTATGGAGAAGGTTTAAACTGTCTTAAGTTAACACTAACCTGAGGTAAAGGTCGACATGACAGTATGGGTATGGAGAAGGATCAAACTGTCCAAAGCCAACACTTACCTGAGGTAGAGGTCGACATGAGAGTATGGGTATGGAGAAGGTTCAAACTGTCCAGAGCCAACACTTACCTGAGGTAGAGGTCGACATGAGAGTATGGGTATGGAGAAGGTTCAAACTGTCCAAAGCCAACACTTTCTCTCTATTTTTGTTCTTGTTAGCTGCCCTTGCTTTAGCTGTAGAAAAGTTCGTTTTCCTTCGACCTGCAATTAAATGAATAATCAATCAATTCAACAAAACATGTATTTGCAACAATAAAAATCATTTAATTTTTTTGGGGAGAAAATATTGAGGTTTTTATTTTTCAATGTTTGAAAACATATTAGTGGCATTTGTATCTAAAGTGTAGGATTGGGATAGTAACTGAAAACTGAAAAGATAGTTAAACTGATCATATTTTATATTAACATGGTATTTTCTGGCTCTGCCCTGACCTTGTAACTGTGTGGTTTTATGTGTTTTGCTAATTATGAAATCACTTGTATTTGATTGTAATGCATAAAGCTCTTTACAGGGCCCCAGGATTGGAAATAAACATATTCTATTCTATTCTCTAAGATTATTTGGCTTTTCAGCAAAACTTCTAAGCTTTGTGTTTTTTTTTTACTTATGGAAAGTTAAGTTTTATAATCAAATAAAAGTAAAGCTTAAAACTAGGTAACATAATTGTCATATTTACCATTAGTAGCCTCACGTTTCCGCTTGACACGTCCATTCTGTAACCTTTTTGCACCCTGCTTTTTATTCATTTCTTTAACAATTTTCTCTGCCATGTTACCATCTACTTCTATATTTGACTACAAATAAAGAAACCACAAATAAATACATGAAATTTAATTTTGTTAGGTCAGCCAGTAGATAAACTGAACACAAAATTAATGACATTAAAAAAGGATGGGCATTGGACCCATATGGTAAAAATTAAATTAAAAAACAACTTTCATATTTGAATTTAATAAGAAGGTTGTAAGTAAAGAAGATTAATTTAACATTTGTCTTAGTCTTTTGAATCATTCTAGAATTATAGAATGTAATTTGTAAATTAACATCAGTGTGTCTTGACAATCTATCTTTGAACTATAACAATTCACAGAATTTTCACTTCAAAGTCTTTATCTAAGATTTATAAATTAGAGGCTTAGAAGTCTGGGTTTATATTGCACACCTGGTCTTAGGCCAATCAGAAGGCTGGGTTTATATTGCTCACCTGGCATTAGGTCAATCAGAAGGCTGGGTTTATATTGCTCACCTGGCATTAGGCCAATCAGAAACAAACAGTAAATGGCAAACTGTTGCAATGAATGTTTTTTTACTTTATTAATCCTTCAAATGTTATTCCATTTAGCCACGGAATTGTTTAACTTATCAAGAATCATATATGTCAAGCATGTAGTTAATCTGATCAAGAAGAAATGTATCAGCCAATCAGATACAGGATTTGCCCATGTGGGCCATGTTTTTTGTCTGATTGGGACAAAGTAAACATATTCCATTTGGCCAAGCAATTTCAGAGGAGGAATTTCTTGTTTTTCAGCCAAACAGAAACAGAAATCTTTCAAGGTGACCATATTTTGTTCAACTGGGACAAAATGAGCAAACTTTGTAAAGGACCTTATAAAAATGCTGCCTGTCAAGTTTGGTTTCATTTGGCCTAAAGGTTTCAGAGAAGGTGAATATGGAAGGGTTAACGGATGGATGGTTGCCAGGCGATGACAAAAAAATTGGAATAAATAAAAAAACAGCAAACAGCCCATTCTTCGTGTAGATTTTGTTAACAAATAAATCAAAATTCATCTGCCTTTACAAGAAGATGTCACTTAAATTTGACAAAATATTTAGTCATTTTTCTTAAGAAACAAATATTTGATAGGTCTTTTATGTCCCAAATTATATTTTATGTCATTTAATTTTTTCTTATATTTTGACAAGAAGCTAAAAATTTTGTACCTTTGCATTGTAAACTGTAACTTAAACATACACATGACATAATAAACTCGCCATCACCACTTACAGACACATTAATGACCCCTGAACACACTAAACAATTTTTTTTGAAGACAATACATGAATTATTCAGAACAAACTAATTCTAACAAATTCTGAACAAACTACAATTATAATTTTTAACACCCTGCTATATGTATGATGTAACTGATGTCATACTACATACATGTAAAGGCTTTTTTTAATTGAAAAGTGACACAATTATATTAGTACATAGGACCAATTTCATCTTGATAAAAGGAGACAAAGGTGGATAAAACTACAACCTGTTTTCTAGACAAAAATCAAAAGAATGTAATATTTGTTAAAATAACCAAATTTCATGTCTAAACTGTAAGGGCTTATTTATACTTTGTCCCACGATTGTGGCGCGACATCTCGCGACTGTTGCCCGAATATCGCGCGACTACCGCACGATGTCGCATGATTTTATCTGAAATTATAAGTTTAAACTAACTACAACAAGTATTTACACCCAGCGTTTTTTGTCTGATGCCGCACGACATCGCTTTGTAAGTATAAATGAGCCCTAATAAAAATGAGAAAATTTGTATTAGTAGGTTAATTCAATAACTGGTTTTAGCAAAAAACTTCCTTTCTAAAGAAAATAACAAATTATTAAAAAAAAACAAATAAACAAGAACAAAACAAACAAATGAGGACAACACAACGAGCAGAACAACCCAATTGTTGCCCAACCACAGCAGAACAACCCCATTGTTGCCCCACTTACAGACTCTTCATCCTCATTAGAGGAGGCCACCAAGGAGGGACTCTCAGACTTAGGTTTGGATACCAACTCAGACCACTGACGACGAGTTGTCGGCCCATGTACCTGGAAATTCTCGTCCGTCGTATCACTGATGACTGTACTGGCATTGCTGTTACTGTCAAAGTCAATGGTCCGTATGGCGTTGTACTCTCTTCCTCGCCTGGATCTCACCACTCCATTCTTTACTTCCTCCTGAATAAAAGTTTACATTGTTACAGCTGTTTACTGTAGTGAGAATACATTCATATGGCATAAAAAATAACAGTAACCCATCAAACCTCAAATTTTTAAGCCTACCCTTATATATTGAAAAGGACTATTAAAGTCTGAATGTGTTTCAAAACAAACCAGTCAAATCTTTGGAAAAATAAAGTTTTAAATTTCATATCAACCTAAGTATTTTTGAACAGATAAACTTTTTTCTCATTTATAAAAACCAATACCTGTTGCTTGGACAGATGTTTAAAATGATACTGATTACTGTTATCTAATACAGTTTCTATAGGCTATTCTAGAAAAGTTTGTTTTGGGTGTCTCTGAAGGCACTTAGATTGGATGGTAGGGCTAGACCATAAGAAAGTGGCATAATTCAATTACTGACAGAGAAATTATTCTGGAGCAACACTTAAAGGAGAAGACCATGTTTTTTTGAAAGTTATAAATATTAAAGCTTATTGGTCAATTGGTTATGAAATTAAATTTAAAAATATGAATCTGCCCTTTTTACTATTTAAATCGCTGTTTTAAAACAATGGTTTTTGAATTTCTGCGCCAATGTGCGCCGCCATGATTGGTTTAGTTGTGACGTCACGAATTCGGTTTGTAAAGTGAAAGTGAATAGGTAAACATT
>JAULBM010337715.1:0-12726 GCA_032357055.1 Geukensia granosissima
CCTTTTGGATGTTGTGGTGGAGGATATCATCTTTGGCGGGGGCATCTGTGTCCCATGGACACATTCTATTCTAAGTTTATATATAAGCGTAAGACGAATCCTACTTCGAAAGATACAAAAGGGGCAGGCAGAAATCGTTAAGTCGAAAGATAGACAAGACCATTACCAACAAAATAAGACAAACATAGAACACACGATACATTGTACTACACTGAAAACTAAAGCTGGAGTAATAAAAACCAGGGTTAGTTCAAGTGCTTCAGAAGGGTAAACAACTCCTGCTCCACTATCAGCACCCGTCGTGTTACTAAGAATTTAATGCTGGTATATAGTAACAATCGATATAGGACCGGATTTGTATTCATGACAGAGGGAAGATAAGTGCTTCATAATGGTTAAAACTACAGCTCCACTAGTAGCATCAGTCGTAACTCGGTGGTGAAAGCCGAAAGCCGGTAGTTGATCTAGTTTATCACTATCAGTGCTAGTGTAACCCGATATTAAAATAAAAGTGAAATAATAAAAAATCAATCTTTATCGATAATGAACATTCATCAGACCAAGCAAGTTAAATGTATTACCATTTGCTTGACTTCCGATGGATCCTTCACATATGAAACGTCAAATATAATTAAGTTGATAAAGGGTATTTAGTCTCTTGTTGTCCGTTACAAAAAGCAAGATTGATAAACCGAATGCTTATTAATTCATTATTGAAATATTTAACCCGAAAGCTAAAAATATAAATATATTATTAAAACATTTGTTGATTGGTTACTGGTTACAAAATTTACAGCTTCGTTTGTTTTTTCTTTGATACAGTGTATAATATTTTGCCACATTACCCCAATTTTCTTTTAACTAATGAGAGATGAACAAAATTATATCATATTCTACATTTCGATTTGGACCTAAATAATGGAATAGTGAGAGAAAGTCCTTTTTGACTATGTGAACATCAATTATCTCAAAACAGATTTAAAACACCTCTCAATGTTTGCTCTTATTCTTTTCCTTCGCCATTACCCTTATGATTGATAGCTTAGATCTTTTTTTTAAATTAACCTATCTATATACTCTAGGAATTCGATGAGTTATTTTATGATTATTTATATGTTATTAATTGAAGATTATACTTGCCCATAACTATTAAGCCCATTTCGAGAAAAGTTTCACTTACCGGCCACAAACACAACAAGAGCAAACAGAGTAACATGAAACAGCTGCATTGTTGTTAAGATCTCGCAATACTCCTTGTAAAAAGATAGAAAATGCGGTGGCGGTCCACGTTTTTATATGATTTTTGAAGGACATATTAAACCTTTCAGTTATTGGACGAGAATACACAAGTCCCGAAATTAGATTATTGTTTTTACGTCTTTCAGTATTTTTGTCTAGACTTCCTAAGACCTTCAGATATTACACACTTTTTCTGCGCCATGAGCTGCATCCGATGTTAGTTCATTTGTAGGAAATAACAACATAACGCAATCATTCAGCTTTTCTGTGGAGTTTTCAAAAAATATATCTGCATTAATGATGACTTTTAAATGTATTGGATATATAAAAACATATATGAATGAATATCTGTTCTTATTATTTTAACCCGATTCAAAATGTTTGAAATATGTATATATACAAATAGCGTTATCTCTTATCATAAGTTGTATGATATGGTTACCATGACCTTTTTCTCCATGTACTTCATTTTCGTTAAATATTCTTTAATTGATAAAGCTTAAGAAATGAAATACTTATATGCGTTTGCTGATTAGCCATGAAAGAATTTGCTATATTGAATTCTTCTTCTCGTTTCCATGTCTTAGAATAATTACCATATTTTTTTAGTTTATGTCTAGACCACACTACACTAAAATATAAAAGAAATAATCTTTTTAATCATCACATATGAAAACAACAACAAAATAATTGAATTACATCTCTTGACATCTCAAGACCTGGAAAGGTTTCATATTAATGCATTTGAACAACATTCTTACAAATCATTTACCTAATCTTAAGATACGCTTTGAAAATGTTTTGGTTTATAAGATCGCTTGAGAAATGAATGAATCTCCAAATATGTAAGCCAAAAAAGAAGATTATTCCCGTCGACATAAGATTTATATCCTATTTCATTGCATGCTAGTTTTAGATGGCAAGCTGTCGAAATCCCAAATATATACATCTATAAATATGGTAAATTTCTCCGTGTTGTAAACGTGTTTCAAGGAGAAACAATCCAGCGGGGCAAGGAATCAAGCATATGTAAGATAGGAAATTAAAGCTCCTCCGTATATTTAAGGGTTAGAGTTTTAAATTATTATCGTATATATCTGTAAACCAATATGAATTAAAATACTCTAGAAAAAGATTTTGACAACTGAGCTGCTTGGTACACTTGGGATCTGATGTTCATCACTAAAATAAGCTCAATTTAATGTCTATGTTTATTGTGCTCGGGTGGAGTTGTTGTGCAAAATAAAAAAAGGTTTAATTTTAACTTGTGGTTTCTAAATTACCTCTTTTGTGTTATTTTAAAATTAATGCACCATTAAAAGGAGCGCAATTTCTGTACTTAAGGAGGCTAGTGTGTCTTCCGCCATCTTGGATCGCAAACTCACGGTACTGACCATTTCTTAATTGCAAATAATAATTTTGTAAAGAAAATACTTGTTCGAAATTAAAAATGGATAAGCATATTGTAATTCTTTGTCTAATGACATATTCATTTGTTACGCAATTACAGAGGATAAAAGGATTTTTAATATTAATGCACATAAACATTGACATAGGAGGTAACTCCAATGAATTCATCTTATAAATAATTGCGCAATAGAATTATTGACTTTTTAATGTAGCAAGAAAACGAGATTGGTGACCCTGATTGTTTTTTTTATTTTCTGATAATATATGATAAAAGATACCTTCTCCTATTTTCATTTTAGATTCTATTGTTTTATGTGCACTATATCGAGAAAAATATAGCTTTTCCCTATAAAATCAACAGAAAATGAAGAATTTTGCGAAAGCCGTTGCTTGAAACATAGACATTTGATGTATTTTTTTGAACAGCACAATATACATGATAACGGTTATCTTTCGACAAATGTAAAAAATTCTATCGATTTTTATTTAGACACCCAAACTTCCTTAAAAGGCAATTATGAATCTTCAGAATTTAAACAGTTCAAGATATCATTTGAATTTTCAAAGCGGTAACTTGCACCGAAAACCTTAGGCACAATATACAGAACATTCTTCAAATGAATATAATTTATATATCTTAGCATTATACAAAAATGCATAAACCAATGATATCCCTTGCAGTTTTTGAAGTAAAGATATCAGTCAAACCCTCTAAATCGTTGTTTGGGTTAACGGCCTTACTATCTACAGCAACGTTTGTAGTCCCAAAAACGCTTCTTTGAACAATATGATCTCGATAAAAATCAAAATAATGACCAAAAATAAAGAAAATTCAAATCGCAAAATAAAACCGTTCACACTACACTCTGATTTCAGAAAACAATAACAAGTTTGAAAATTTAGCAGGACAGTATATACGGAATAAAATAAGATTCCACATTAAGTACATATAATAACTCTTCAAAATCTGGATCTAAGAAGGAAGGAAGATATTCTTTAGACAATATCTGTTAAAGTTACTCACAGTTATTTTGTCATTAATAAAAATAACGGAATCCAGAGTTACCGTGAAATAAAATGTTCTCGATATGGCGTTTATCAAAAATAGATTCTTAAAATTTCAAATGATCTGTTTAGTTGCTGAAAATCACAGTCCCTTTTCTCTTATAATTGCATCGAATCATTTGATTAGTCCGACTCAATAACACTATTCCCCATTCGAGACTAAAAAAATATTAGTTTACCTTTGCTTTGTTAAGGAAAGATGGCAAACAAACATTATGTTCTATTGAGGGATAACACTTTTTTTGATTAACCACTCAGATTCTAATAATTTCTACTCATTTGCAGAATGCTTGAATTTTCATTGACATTTTTGTGATGCTTGGCAGACTTGTTTTTCATCAAAATATCAGTCTCACAATGACAACCAACTGTGTACCTCTTCTCACCGTTTTTGGTGACAATGATGACCGCATCTACCATTGAACTTGATGTCAAGGTTACTTCAGAAACAAATTAAAGGCATCACTCCGGAAATTGCTTGCTCGCCATTATGATTTGTTTAACCGGTACGAAATATCCATTTCACAAACCACAATGGATTTTTTCCACTTCCCTGAGTACGAATTTGTTCCTAGGCCTAAAACATCGATTGTAACTAAATACATCGTTTGACTTCTGAGTAACACAATGGGTGAACTAATAGAGCAGGTGTTGTTAACTCTTTCAAAGCGACTAAACTGAACCTTGGTCTGTAGATTTCGTGTTACGCTAGCTTTCATTTTCAGTCAAGGGTTGTCTGTTCTCTTTTAACTTTCATGTTGTTGGCTTTTGTCTTGTCTGTCTTTTGATTTAAACGTTTCTGTCTGCCTCTTCAGTATCTTAGAATCATTTCATATACGTTTGTTGCGCGCAAGACAGGGGATGCTTACCCTTCTAGAACACCTGAAACTACTCCTCTTTTGTAAAGGACTTCGTGGATTCCAAGCCTTTGTTCCGTTTTCGTTTTATCTTTTAGTATATTTCTTATTTGTCTTGTCTCTTTGAACTATGCACTTCTGATGTCTCACATGGGTATTCTACTCTAGACTATATAAAGGATATAATTATAAAGCCCAATATTAAAATTATTAATTATTAAATCATAAGATAAAATGGATTGTCTCCTCTATCCCATCTACACCTCCTATGGCGGGAGAGAAAGTGGTGGTGACACTTTGATAAATTAAACGCTGAAAATCTATGTGAACTGGTATTAGATTGTAAATATGTTCTGCACAGCATCACATTTACACAAGTGCAGATAATTTATTTTTAGATATATCGATTTTTTCATTTACTTTCAATTTCAATATAAATTTCCAACTGCAGACATATTTTTATTAGAGAGATTAACTTTTTATCGCAAATCAAATAATGTGGACGTTTTAACATTGACGAGAAAAATTAATTCAAGTTTCTTCTAAATGTTTCGAGAAAAGCGGAAATAAAATTTTTCAAATTGTGAAAAGATATTAATAATTGAATTTAAAGGTCCTCAAATCATAATAAAGTTAATTTAAAAAAGTAATTGGTATAAGGTGCATCTCAGCTGACAAGCAGCAATTAGGAAGAAAAGCAAAGAACCCATGTGTATGTTAATAAAATAAAGTTTTAAAAAGTTGATTGATTTCAAGTCGGTCCGGTGTTACATGTATAGAAATGTGTTTGGGTTAAGTGTCATGTCTTTCTGTCGACAGTTGCTTTCGTGAGCTAGCACATTAAAAATCAAACTCACCTTGTCAGTCTAGTGTAATATTTGCCACTTGACGTTAAACAACAATCAAACAATCAATCAACCTATTTAAACAAGCCTATATTCACATACATGTAGGTTTTTTTGTGTTGAGCCATACAAAACACTTGTCAAGAGTAAAGGAGTCACAATCACCCGTGTTGAAAAATATAGAAAACTTTATTCTACTGTTCAAGTGTTTTTTGTTTCAGGAGATTGTAATGTCTTCAATTTTTTTACCATTCTTTTGTGGAGGGTTGGCACCAACAAAACTAATTAAACCTGACTACATTTCTGTCTAGTGTGCTTGTCCCAAGACACGAATTGTGGTCATCTGTTTTCCTTAGTTATACATTCTTATGTTTATATTGACAATTTAACTTTAATCTCCTTTATTTATCTTGAATGTGCCTTGTGGTTGACTGAATGTTTGTCTTATATTTTACGTTTATGTCGACTTATTTGCAGGAATATTTTACCGTTTTTTTTACCAAAAATAAAATCTTCTGCCTATGTATGTATTCTCTGGTCTGGTTTGGTGAATTTTCTGATTTTTTGTGGTTCGTATGTTGTTTCCTTAGTTTCTTTGATTTTACCTTTGACCACCTGCGAAGGGAGGTTTGGGTACCCACTCAACTAGTTCAACCCAACCATATATCTCATGCACCTGTCTCAAGTCAGGAATTGTGGTCATGGTTTTTCTTTGTGCTTAATATTTTGTTACATGTACAGTTCTGATAATATTCGAGCAGAAGTAGTAATATTTTACGTATACAAGGATTTTTATTTGGGAAGAGCTTGTCATAAAAATTAGTATTCCACCTTGTTTATAAAGGAAATTCGAAGATTTTTGAATTCCCTCTATTTTTCCTTGGTTGGATTGCAGTTTCTCTGAAATTTATCCCATATCTTATCATTTTCATAAATTTGAATATGCTCAAGACGTTTAGGATAGTTTTGGACAATTGTGGACAATTAAATTCAGACTGATTAGAAAAAAAATCAAACCGAGACGGCTCGCATTGTAACTGGATTACTCGTTTATGCTTATATGCTTTCTATTCAGGGATTCGGACTGGGAAAAACTAAGAAGCAGCAGGAAAATTAAAAATATTCCTTTTTTGATAAATTCTTCAAAAATCATGTGCCAAAATATATCTATAAATGTTTCTACCACCTGTTTCAGAAAAAAAAGATTGTTACAAGTCAAGTGTAGAATGCACATGTGAAAGATCAAGAGTGCATAGTCTAAAGAGATAAGAAAAATCCACAAACTCCTTTAAAACCAGGAGAGGGATCAGGTGTTCCGAAAGGTAAGCGTCCCCTTTTTTGTGCGCGGCACCCATCGCAAGGTCCTCAGGGTCAAACTCGGTGTCATATATGATGTCAGTATAGTAAAAATAAGGGTCAAATCCGGGAAAGACTCCAACAACTCCTGTGAGTATATTTTTGTTATAAACAAAGCATTTCTGTAACCCTTAACCGTTTAAGAATTAATCAAAAATTTTCCTTTTGTGTATTGAATTTGAATTGTCTACATTTGTCGCATAGACAGTACCTCACGTTTTCTTCATTAAAATGATGTTTCACATTTTATATTTCAATCATATTTGTCACTCAAACTCAATATTTGATCAATAATTACAACAGGCAGTTCTGCTCGATTATTTTGATTGTTTAATACCGAAATCATTTTTTTGTGTTCATATTATATATTAATTCTTCATATATAAGTTTATTTGTTCATATTCAATTTTATGTATTTACATTTATATACTGGAGTGGACAAACCTAAAAAAAGTTGCAAACTAGTGTCTTATCCATTTGTTTATTTTTGAACAATCAATATTATTTTATTAACAATTTTTTATCGCCTATCACCATTCTGTTAAAATCTGATTTAGTTATTTTAATCTTGATGGTAGAAATGTGTTTGATATGTCTTAATTCTGTCAAATGCATATCTAGAACCCTAAAGCAGTTATACTTCAGTTGATAAGGGTTTCCTTCATTTAACTACATTTAATTCCTCAGCAGAATCATATTTCAATAGTGAATTTAGCTTTTAGGTCATCAATACTGAGAAATTATTTTACACGTTTGTAACTGAATATTTTGGGTGCAATTAACGAAATATAGGTATAGGACATAAATGTAATTGGAACAGATTGGAGAAATGTGGACGTTTGTCAAGATTGTTGGCGTCCAAACCTTTGTCAGCGAAGGAAAGAGGAAGACAGAAACGATTTTGCTTAACTGCACTGGTTTGACCGATTCAATGGTGACTTAGTAAACAGTAAACTTACTTCCATATGTTGGAGAATAAAGAGTTCGAAACAGGAACTTCTAAACATGTTTTATATAAGGAATTTAGTTCGAACAAAGAACGTAGTTGTTGGTAAAGAATGTATTTTTTTCTGATATGATGCATTTCGAGATGTCTTTCAATAAATGAAAGGAGCCATTATCGTGTATTTGTGTTGATGGATGACAATGGTCTTATCTTCGTTTACCTTTAGAATTGTTTTCAGAAATGTTCATTACAGTAACATTGCTGCATCTGGGATTTGATAAATCACTAATACTATAATTTTAATATCAACTGAATATTTTATCAACTAATTATGATTTAAAAATATAACATCAGATGATCATCCTTTGCTATTTTCTTCCAGAAAGAGCGGCAAACTCTGAAATAGAGAGTTTTGTAAAATTAGACCATATTAACAATATTCAATTGCTCATTATCTGACATTTTATAATTCAAATGGCAGCTAAAGAAATGTAAGAATTGTACTATTCAGGCGGTTCTTCGAATACCATACACCTTGGCTTTCAAGTATCGATAATTCTTTGAATACATGACGGAAAAGTTGAAGGAATGGACTTCTGTTGTTCATAATGGTGTTGTTTATTGGGTTTAGCATAATAATTAAAGCACTAAATGGAAAATTAATGCGCGTCATACAAAACAATTTGTCAGACAGATTCATTTGTTGATGGCATCTTATTTGTTTTGAAGGTTCATATAAGTCAAAATAATGACAAATAGCAAAAAAAGATTAAAAAAGAATAAATCAAAATTCTCTACCTTGGACAATAGTTTGGTTTGTCTATTTAATAAAGCATTATAATAGGTCATGAACTTTTTTTGAAATAAATTAGTCGAATAATTCTTTAAAACTATGTTTTGACCTACAAATAAAAAACGAAAAAAAAAAAAAAAAAAAAAAAAAATTCCCTTAAAAATTTTTTTTTTAAAATAAATAATTGGGCCAAAACGAAATTAGTACCCAATTAGTACGCAGTGTACATCAGGCATTTTCAATCTGTTTGATAAAAGAAAGAAATGCAAGGCACTTTTTTGAAGATCCCCTACGAAAATCTAGTGAACTAAAAGCAACATCATATTAACAAATTATGCATTGCACAATCCAGAAAAGATGTGGATTGTATCTTTCTGGTATATATTCCTTACTCTTTCTTTTAAATATTACATGTCCTATCAGCTTGTAATTATTGTAGAGGTGTTCTTTTGGACACATTCAAAAATGTTCTATAAAAATAGGAGATGTTGCATGATTGTCCATGAGATAGCCATACAACAAATAACAGTCCAATCTAAACATCTACAGGTCCCATTAAGGCCTTCAATAATGAACCCAAAGCCCGAAGCTGTCATAGGTCCGAAATACAAAATGTGAACACCACAATCAACTAAATCTATTTAAAAATGTTGCATAAATAACAGTTAATGACTTAGTTAAACAAAGGCAACTTTTGGGCTACAGGTTCTTAGCTTGGGACATGCGCATAAGTGTGTGGCGGATTAAACCGGTTGGTAAACGCTGAACAACACCCCTAACCTGGTGTGACAAAACAAACAGTAAAAACACACTTTTAACAGGTTGAAATACATTTAATACTTGTTATCGATACTGAAATTCAACAAATACAGTTAAAACCAATACAGGATACAACAAAATTATCGACACAAAAGAGTACTCGCAGTTGCTGTCTGCTGGTTAAAAAACCCCAAAAGCAACCGACCAGGAAACCAAGCTTTTCTCCACTACGGTGTGTATATAAACAAGTACAATTGGATTTAATGTTTAAATATCCTTAGAAGTCAAACAAAACATGGATTGTGCAAATGTCAAAGTAAAATATATAGAAAATTAAAGTGTTGAGTTCCATATTAAGCTATGAACAAGAAAGTAAAAATTAGTTACAATAAAACATATTTAAAGATTTAATAATAATGTTATGACGATATCCTTCACTGATAATTTTATTAAAACGAATTGTAAGATCTTATGAATTTCCGTAAAAGCAGGATGTGATATCCCTGGTTTCATTAGATGATTAAAACTAAATTCAAATTTTGATACGAAATCTTTATATTTATGAAAGAATTTAGTTAATGTTTTAATCAGTTTGTGGTAACGAAATCCTTGACTTTTTAATTTTTCAATTATACAGATATTGCATTCATTAAAATCTGAAACGTCGCTTGAAACACAGGCAAAACGAACCAGGTGAGAAATATAAACATCGTACGAAGAAGCCAAAGGAACGTCCTCGTCAAGGAAGGAAAAATTAACAATTGTAAATTAGAAACCGTCTTTCTTGTCGTAAGAGTTGGTGGAACACATACCTTGAGTAATATACACATCCAAGTCCAAAAATGTGCATTTGTGACTTTTCTTATTGGGTTTGTTCAAGGTTAATTCCTTTGGATAAATCTCGGTAGTGTATTTGTCGAAGTCTGAGTTATTACCGGAGAAGATACTATCTAGGTAGCGGTAGGTATTGTTAAATTTGTCTAACAAATCAGAGCCAGATCGATTCTTGTAAAATTTGGCCATAAACTGAGAATCACAACAATAAAAAAAAAAAAAACAAATCTGCAATAAAAGGAGCAAAATTTGCGACAATTGGAATGCCTATGACCTGTCTTCAAATTTTATTGCCGAAACGGAACGTGAATTCAAAAGATAAAGCCAACTTTTTTTACTTTTCTCAGTCTGTTAAACCACACGTTCGACAAACATTACAAGATGTTTTCATTCAGGAAATGTAGCATTCCGCAAATGTCATCTTCAGAGTACTTTTTCATGTTTTTGTAAGAATCAGATTGGTTAATAACAAAAAAAAAAAGGTTTGTCCCTCCCTAGAACCAAATATTTGTATCTGCGTTTGCCATCTATTTTAAACAAAACAGATGTGAATTAAGGCTTTTTCTTTCTTTGCATTTTGAATGTGGAAAAGTAGTATACAGGGTGGAAAAATCAAATTTTTTATGCTATTGCAAGAGGGAAGGCACCTGATTTAAGGAGTTGTAACATATCTTTAGAATTCTCTAGAATCCACATTTGATTTACGCCATTCCAGCATGTCTTGTTTCACAGTAACTCTAGCGTCCATTTTACTGCTGAAAGAATAACTGTCAGTTACTTGGAAAAAGGTTTAATGGAGCAATTGGCAGACCCTGCAATGTAAACTGTTTGAAAGTACACTTGTGAGGCTTTGGAATCTAGTAAAATGAAGGAAGATCGAATTCTTCCTTTTTAGTTGAAATTCCCAAGTAAGACAAAACTAACCGATGATTGTCGAGGATTTCGTCTTTGGTAAGTGTCGTTGGGGTATATGTAGGGTTACCAAGTGAACTGTCAATACCCAATTCCATTCATTTATCAAGTAGTCTATGTTGTGTGATTTACAAACAAAGACAATGGTATAAGGGGCAATTATGGCGCGGACGACAACATATTTGTCATGTAGTTCAGAGAGATGTTTGGCAGCACTTGGATCTTTGAAGACCGATTTCGCATGTGTATTCATAGATCTTTTTTACTTGTAAGTTAGTATTTGTATCAAAGACCTCGCAGCCTCCACCCGTTCAGAAAGAGTATCTTGTTCCTATCCTTTGTGCTTCGCCTACCATCTGGCATATTTGATACCTTTTTGACTTCAGAATAACGTAAAAAACCAAATTTGCCTGAAACTTTAATTTTGATTATTATACATAATATGCTCGAGGTCATTTTGTTGTAATTCGGTGGTTAAAAATCAATGAAAATTAAGTAACACAGACATCAACCCCCAAAATAATCTAAATAAATAGGCTGTTTACTTAGCTAAGGATTACCTATGTATCAGAATGAAGAGCCTTAAAAATTTTTAGTAATTGTTTTTTTTTATTTTGAACGTAAAATTTAAAAGGTATCATGCCACATCTCCTATTTTTATATTATGTAATGAATCTACAAACCGTCAAGCTCTAACATGCCATTCTTGTTGGTATCATATTTTGGCAAGATAAGAATAAATGCATTTTTCCAGTAAGTATAAGTATGCTCTGGATAACGTTTCGCAAAAACAGTTGCAAGTTCATCCCCAGTAATATGGCCGTCTGAATTGACATCTACGATATTGAAGTCATCGGCAATATCTCTTCTCCCAATATCTCTTTTTCGGAGCAACTATAATAGAACAAGATTTTTCACTATAGGTACGATAAACTGATGATGTTTATTTTTGGTCTTCTATACTATCTATCATATTCCTCATGTAGGGTCTGGTAAGACATGGACAAATGAGTTGACTGGCTCTTCGACAGTTAGCAAATGATGAAGATCCTCTCTCGTTGGAAAGGAGGCTGGGTGCCAGGTCATTATACGGTCAGCCTTACTGATGAAAATAGCCGGTGATGTGTTTTGAGAATTCTAGACACCGTGAACGTAAGATTACTTTTTAGTAAGTGTAAAGGTAACCGCGAGCATTCATTAGAGATGTATCTTCTTTTTTGCATGTATTCTTGCTTAGTATATTTATTGCAATTAAGATACTCTATAGTCGGATTGTATGACTTTGTTTTATAGTTTGTCTGTTACTACTTTTATTCTCTTGATATTGACCACTCGTTGAGGAGGGTTGGGTAAAACCACTAAACTCTTTTAACCCATCCATATGTCTTATGTGCCTGATCAAAGTCATGAATGGTTGTCATAGGTTTGTCTTTGTGTTAAATGTTTTGTTACGTGTACAATTTTGATAATATTCATGTAAGAGCGGCAGTCTTACATTACCCTTACACGATTTTTATTTCGGGTGAATTGAAGCTTTTCACAAGGATTTGTGTTTAACACTTGTTGGAGGCATTGTGGAGACCTCTTAATTTGTTTGTTTTTTTTTGTTGTTTTTGTTTGTTTGGGGTTTAAAGCCACTTTCAACAATATTTCAGTCATATAGCGGCGGTCAGTTTTACTGGTGGAGGAAGCCGGAGTACCCGGAGAGAA
>JAULBM010337726.1:0-12726 GCA_032357055.1 Geukensia granosissima
ATTGAAGTCTCCTTGACATTTTATTTTTTTTTTATTCAAATAAGAGTAGACCTAGAGGCCTGAGTTTGGATTATAGAATGAATTTTTAAACCTTAATTACTCTGGCTGCAGCAAAAATTCTTATTTGAAGAATTGGATATTTTTTCAACATATTTATTTAGATTTTTTCTGGCAATTGACTAGGAATATTGCTTCCTCAAATTATTTTCCTTTAGTCTACCGTTATAACAAAAATTTATAATGTTATTTGCAACACAATATTTGTAAAAAGAAATCAAAATCTGCACATAATAAGTCTGCTAACAATGAGGGTTTAAGATTTTGGCGCGCAAGAAATGCGAGCACTTGCTTACACTTTCTCTCGTCCACTTGCACAATGGCGTTACGTCATAGAACCGAACACCATGGTTGCAATAAAAATAACAGTGGCCCAAAAGTGGCCCTTTGGCAGTGAACGTAGCTGAAATCAAAAGGTCCAAAAGTGGCCCGTGGCACAGATAACGTTAATGGGTCAATTTGCTCGTTTAAAGTTGAGTATTGTCTAAAACGACGTCGTCAATCAAAGTTGGCTAAACTGCACGTGGCATTGATGATCAGTGCACGAGGATTGATAGTCACTATTTTTTTTTTTTTAAAAAAAGGTCGAATGGCATGAAAAGTGCATACCAATTAGGTAAATAATGATGATCGACGCGACGTGCATTTTAATTAACGTCGTTTTTGCAGCTGGGGCAATATTTTACCTTTCAACGACAAGGTTAAGATCGTATAGTAATCGTTTTTCCTCAACATCGATTTTCAAATTCCTATAACCCGACATTGCACGAAATTTGAACGTTGAACTATAATGTTTGTCGTCAAAAATACGATTATCAATGACTAAAAATATGAGATTTTCTTTTTCACGCATATCTCATTAATCATCAGATGAGGTGGACTGGGATGGGTTGACGGTTGGTGGTACAAAACAGTTTTCCGCGTTTAAGCTGGACTAGACAAGATGCAGTTATAGTGGAATCTTTGCAGTCAAATAACGATGACCGGCGTTGTTTTTATGATTGAAAATGAGAATAAGTGTATTAAGATGTCCTCTTTGCTCTCATTCCAAATGAACCTCGATACATCAAAAACAAATAATTTTGGAAAAAATATATAAACCAAAATTGCATTAAAGATAACGGAAAACTAACATACTATGACGCGTTCAAAATTATTCGATATTCGTCAATCTACAAAATAAAAATCTGAGTTATTCCGCGATTTGTGCCTTTCTTCGTTTGCTACATTTTTAATGAAGCCTTGGTGGTGGTTAATTAATTTTCTACATTTTACTATGTTGAGATATTTTCGACTTTTTAACCTTGTTACTCCTTAGTAACACAAAGAAAGTGTGCGTCTTTTGATTTTTGGGTTTTTCAAAGAATTATACCAAAAGGGCATATTAATATCCGAATAAACATGCATCGAATAACATTTAAAAGCAGAGATTATGCAGCTTATCTCTCCCACAAAGTCGTAATACACCTATTTTTACATTTGCTTTCAATAAAACATGTATATTTATATTGCTTAGGGTGGGGATTTGAACTCTTTTTGAGATCAGCAATAATTACAAAAACACAAGTTTGGAGCCGACCCAAGAAGATGACCATGATTACAAGTTAGAATAAATTTGATTTAGTATGGGGTCCAAAGAGGTATTAACATGTCTTAAGATTTGAATATATTGGACTGTGGGCAATGCCACCCAGGGTATGACCAAAATTCCATCACTGACTGTTAACTTGAAAAGGTTTTGTAAAGTGTCATGTTAGTCAAAATCCTGGCTTCCATGGCTTAGTATCAGCGTATCTCAACTAGCTGTGGACTTGTTACGGTAATTCAACAATGACTTGAACTCTTCTCGTAACCTAGATTAGAGTTAAAGATTCCACGACGTGCATGCTTACCCTTCCGGAGCGCCCGATAACACTCTTATTTCGTAGAGGAGTTCCTCGAATCCAAGCCATTGTTCTTTTTGTTTCCGTTTGATCTTTTAGTTGATTTCGAATTTGTCTTGTATTTATGGACACTGCATCTCTCACGTGGATCAATTTGTTGTACCTGTGGATGTTTGTAATTGTGTAATTTTGTGATTTTTGTACGATTTGGATGGCTGATTCTACGTTTAACGTCAACCCTCAGAGACAAAACCTACGAGGGAGGGAGGAAAATTAAAAACAAACAAAAATTTTGAACACATTTTTTATGCTGAAAGTATATCAATCTGTACATATCTGAATCAGTTATGCCTTTAGCTCATGTTCTAAAATATCAATTGACAGTTTAATATGTTAATTCAAATTATTTTTCATGTAAATCTTTAATGTCACTATGAAGATCTAAGAAATTTCTGCAGAAATCAAGAAACAAAAAGTGTGAGTTAAGTTCGGAAAACTTGATTTCAGCTAATTTTCCGCAAAACAGGGAAAAGGTGTTTGTTTTTATTTTTTTGACAATTTTACAAAACCTACGCGCGCGGCTGACGTTAAACATAGAATTATTTACTGCATCCTAATAGAAAATCATCTTCTTTTTCAATCATATCCACTTTATTATGTCGACAACAAATTATTGATTGTGAAGTGATTTTATAATATTGAGGAGGTAAATCGGATAGCATATGATCTTATATTAACTGATATGTGCATGTATGTCATAGGTTTTATTTTAGTGTGGACTTTGGTAAAACTCACAAGGTATATGTTTACCTTTATCATAAATAAACACGCGTAATTCAGTGAGATATTAATCTTGTCAAACGTACAAGGCTGTGGTTCGGATAGTACAATTATACATTTGCTTAGTCTAACGTTACAAGGTGAACATACATTAAGAAATTACTTATTTGGCCTCAAAGAACAAAAATCGTTAAGACATATCTTTGGTTTAATATTTAGTCAAGAAATGAAAAGTGAACAAAACCAAATAATACGGTATTTGATAAATGTTTCATTTAAATATTGAATGCAAAAAAAGACAAAACCAAAAGATATCTAAGATACTATTTTTGCGCTAATCTCTTTGACCAACAAAACACAACTTTGAATTTATGCATTTCAGGAGGAAATATAACATTTTTATGAAAAAGCTATCTGTGATAAAATTTGTTTTCTCGAAATTATGAAAATTGCCACAGTAATCTTTCTATAATTACAATACATTTATAAAACAACATTCACACAGCAACTTATTATGAATACGTAGTTGTTTTGTAAACAGGTCTACATTTTTTGGCCAATTGAAAAACTTATTTTAAGAGGTATCTTAATGTGTTTTGTTTAATTTGAAAATGAAAAGATATGGGGTTAATCAGAGAGACTGCACTTTAACCACGAGAAAAACAGAGGCATTTACTAATCTAGATGTCTGCGCTAAGCACTTCAACAAGGGTGGAATACCACTCCTTATGAAAATCTCTAATAAAAATCGTGTGTACGTAAAAAGTACTGCTCTTACCTGAATATTATCAAAACATGTACAATATTAACTGAACAATAAATACAAAGACAAACCTATGACTACAATTCCTTACTTGGGACAGGCACATGAGGCTTGTGGTTGGGTTAATCTAGTTGTGTGGGTCAATCAAAGAAAACAATGCAGTAACAATCGAAGACTTTTATCGAACCAATATTTTTAACATGTAACACATGTCTAGATTATTGAATGATATATCTATTGACTCAACCAATTGAATTACATATAGGTAGCTGATAATCATCTGAATATGTTTTACATGATGTTCAATATTAAAATATACAACATATCTAAAGCATACCTAATCACTAAAAACCGCCTCAGTGGTGTAATGGTTAGCGTGCTCGCCACGAGTGCGGGTGGTCGTGGGTTCGATCCCCGGCCGGGTCAAACCAATGACATTAAAATTGGTATTTGCTGCTTCTCCGCTAAGCACGCAGCATTCAGGAGTAAGAGCAAAGACTGGTTGGCCCAGAGTCGGAATAATGTGTCTGGGTAAAGTTGCATGTCTTCCTGTGGACTGTTGAAAGCACGTTAAAAATCCAGCTCAGCGTGTCGGTCTAGTACAAAGCAGGGTTCATTCATCATAACTCATCATTAACATGCTTTCGTACTGAATATGCATAAAATATTTTCCACTGGACGTTAAGCACCATTCAGTAAATCAATCTTAATAACTAAAACATACAAATATCACACATGCTAGAATCTCTGATTCTAACATTTAGTATAAGCAAAGAACTATATTTCAAACAGATTATATTTAATGCTTCTTACAGTTGACCACTACAATTATACTCTATATTTCAACCATCCTTAATTCCTCAGTAAACAATAAATGCATGTTGAATCCAATATCAGAATATGATTATTATGGAAGTCGCGTTTACTTTAGGTGTCAAATATCTAATCAAACTATCAGATTAAGAACATGTATACGCAAAAATACTGCAAATCAAAACAAATATTCGTACTCGCTTTACTAACATATTAAAAATCAACGCCTAAATTTGATCCATTTTGAATCCTATTGAAAGATAAGTCTATATGATTAATTTTGGTCTAATCTGGTTTATTTGTGGTGATGTAGGAAGAAATAATTTTTTGGAAGTAAAAAAATGCTATTTTTAGAAAAGGGTTCCCCTTTGGAAACGGCATTTCACTACAAGACTTACAAATACCTATACAGGTTTACAATTTTGTGCATCTGGTTCCTTCTCCTCTGCTCAAAAAATTATATCATAAAGCACTTGAAGCTTATTTGAAATTGCGAAGTGACTTTCTTTCATTCAATCCTGATATTAAAACAGCAATGCATGTATTCGATCACAGCATTAGACCTATACTGTATGGCTGTGAAATCTGGGAATGTTTTAATCCTTTTTCTGCACGTTTAAACAAGTGAAATTTTGACGCAGATAAAACATTTTCTAAATAATGTGTGAAAATTGCACACTAAATGTTGTAAATTTATTTTGGGTTTTCACAAAAAAGTACCTTTGTTTTCCTCTTTACTTTGAAGTCGTTAAAAGCATGTTCAAATTTAAAAGATGGAAAACGTCAAAAATATTTTATGTTCAAATCAAATTTTTGGTTTGAAAAATACTTATCAATTAAAAGAAACTTTGACCAAAGAAGAATATTTACACAATTACGTATATCTACTCATAAGCTTAAGATTGAGGTAGGTAGATACCAGAATACTCCCAGACACGAAATAATTTGTTCTATGTGCACTTTGGGCAAGGTAGAAGACGAGATCCATTATTTATTAATATACAATAAGCACTGAACAGAGAGACAATCTCTGTTCAATAATATAAACACATATTGTACGCATTTTACAAAGTTAGATGATAAAAGTAAATACATATGGCTAACGAACTGTGAAGATAATATCTTGCTTAATAGTATTTGTAAATTAATTGCAGAGAATGGATGGTAAGTTTCAAATCATATCTCTTCTTTTTTTCACAATGTGAAATGTGTCAAGTATGCATTAAGTACAAGTAGGACCATGTCCTTGATTCACTCTGTCTTGGTACTTTTTGCATTATTTAAACATCCTCTTCTTTTTATGTAGCATTCAGTTTATAGTATATTTATCATGTAACTCATTATCGTTTCCTAAGTACCAATGCTGCATGAGTACAAGTATGACCTCGTCATTTAAGCATTGACTCTTGGTTCTCCTTGCAGAATTGTTGCGGATTGTATTGTAGAAGGGGAAATATTATATTTGACATACAACTATCATTATATATTCATTGATAAGCTTCTATTTTTATAACATTCATCATCTACCTACATTATAATACAACCATGATTCCCTTGCCAGAGTGCACCAATGAACAGATCATAATTTTCCATGCATGTAATTCAACATTACAAAATACAGTATACCCGTACGATTAAGGCTATATGTGGTTTTGGTCAAGTAAAACTTAAAGTAAAATAGCTAGATAAATTTGAAAAGTCAAAAAGTGGTTGAAATGTTAAGAATTTGTTTACACCTTTAGAAAACACTTGAACTATTATTCGTCTGTGAAAATTTGAGTTATCCCCCTTTCACCGAATAAATAGATATACAAAACACGTTTCAAATTTTTTTTATGTCATTAGTAGAAAATGAAATGTAACTTTATGTCCTTTTACAGGAGTCTTTAGATGTTTTCTTTTTTTTTTGTAATTATATAATTGTTATGGTTGCATTTTTATAAATGGAATTAAAGGTTATTGCGGCCTAAAGTTGCTTTCAAGGTGATGAAAATTCACTTTTAAAAGACCTAAATAATACTTTATCGAAAGTGATGAATTAATTGGGCTTACATGAACATCAGACTATTTCAACCCCTTCCAAACTGATAGAAAAAAAACACAGTGAACCGATGTGATAAAAACGTTGAGCTTGTAATGGAAAGATACGTTTAGAGCCGTGGCATTATGCAAAGGTCGTGCTGATTTTAACTAAGTTCATATCTCAGCTGCTTTGAAAAAGCCCCGTCAATCAAAGACGTTTTCTGGTGAAAGGTAAATGATTTGATTTTAAAATGACAAAAAGGGTTAAACCGATTGTCTGTATTTACGGAATCCCGACCGATACAATTTGTTTAATAGAAAGACAACCATTCACGATTTCGTATTTTAACACAAAATTATAGTCTTCACCCTCTGAAAACTATAACACATATTTACATATGATACTGTCTTCTATAACACTTGTGTGCATATCATATGTGTATAATATGTGTCTTTGAAAGGTTTTTGGCATTCTCTGATAACCAATTTGTTATTTCTTTTGGTTTACCCTTTTCATATGTTGGTTTATTATTTTTTGTGTTATGGCTGAAATATAGCCGACGCGGCGTTAAACTCCAATCAATCAATCAATCAATCAATTAACTTTTTGTGTACAGTGTTTTTATATGCGACTTCCTTAAGTTCGGTTATAAAGCTGCGGTTGAGAGTTTACTCCTTACGATTCGTGTACAGCATAGATGACTGTTGAATTAAGTTTACTTTATTTGCTATTTTTAACGATTATAACAAATTAATACATCTGCCTCATTTCAAAAACCTGTTTTATACCTTCACCTCTGATGCGGATCTATAAATTGGGAAAAAGATGTTCATCTGCATCAAAATTCAAAATATTTTATTAGAAAAATATATTGCAGGACGTCAGTATCAGTTACATAAAAGGGATGCCAAGCTCCATCCTTTAGAGGTACTGTAAAATATCTAACTCTTAAATATACCTCTGTTGACAGTTACTCACAGACCTATACTAATTAACTACCAAGTACTGCGAACATCGCCGATCTATAAATTGGGAAATATATGTTTATGACGTACAGTACGTCACAGGAAGATAGACCAAATTGTAAAAATAAGAGCTATTGAATTCACTTTCAGAATGGGTTGAAACTGTTAGATTTGTATTACAAGTCCGAATGTATAAACTTAAAAGGACTGATAGGAAAAGCAGTCTGTATTAATCCTGATTCAGCCGAGACAATTGTTACTATTACAAATGTATTTTTGTTTCTTCTATTCACAATAAGGAAATCTAACATTTATGTTATATCCTCCGAGTATTTTTGTTTTTTGATTTTGTGTTTCGTTGAACAAATGTTTGGTTCTTACGACAACGATGCATTTGTATCATCTTTCTCCATCTTTCAACTATTCATGAGACCTCAGTTAAGCCACCCAGTGGATTACAGGTTTCTGGATTGGGAAATACAAACAAAGTATGTGGCGGGGTTAAACATATTTTTTACGCTCAACCCTCTTCTAATCTGACACAACAAACCTTAAAAATCCAACTGCATTAAATTCTCTGTGTGTTCTATCTCTGGATCAAAGACAATTCTTTGTATGTTTTCTCGCATGATTTCCCAGCATGCCGTAAGAAATGGCGCAATATATCAAACTTTTTCAAAGAAGAGCATTTAACATCTTAACTTAACTCTCATGTTATGTATATAAATGAAAGTGAAAGATAAAAGAAATTAGAACACAAACAAGAAATTTGCCTACTTGATTTAGAAATATATAATTTTAATACTTGTCGTTTGGTTCTTTTATCACAATCCAGGAAATGTTTTTTCCAAAACCTTTTAATGTTTAGTTTTGGTAGTTAAAACATTAAGTTAAAATAAAATAAAAAAATATTAAACACTACCTTCATTGCTTGATTAAAGAGCTTGGCACCAACGACAGATATGGTACATATACGCTTACTACACTTTCTAAAGAAGAGATCCTCGATATCTGCAGGTCGCTTCTGTCTTCGGTTGGTAATGACATCATAGAATACAGGTCGGGTCTTGCTTCTTTTTCTGGATAGCTTAATTACACAGTTGTATATGTAATATCCAACAATGTTTTATTTTTGTATTTCTTTTTTCATTCATTATCCGTTTTTATACTATATATGATATTTACTCATCACTCCGGAAGTTTATCGGTCACCATCTTGATTTGGTTGACCGGTACGAAATATCCATTTCACAAATGACAATAGATATCTTTCCACTGTCGTGAATACAGATCCGTTCCTATACCGTTTGTGACTTATATCGATTATGACTACACAGGCTTTATCTACTGAGTTACGCGACGGGTGCCATTAATGGAGCAGGAGTTGCTTACCCTTCCGGAGCACCTGAACACACCCTGGTTTTTGTAGGGTTAATGTTACCCTAGCTTTAGTTTTCAGTGTGGTGTTGTGTGTTCTATATCTCTCCTTTCATTTTGTTAGCCATGGTCTTGTCTGCCTTCCGACTTAACGATTTTTGTCTGTCCCTGTGGTATCTTCGAATTCCTTTTATTTTGAGGTAAATCATGCGTTTGATTGATTGAGTGATTGATTGAATGTTGCTAAACGTCCAGCGGTAACTGACGAACTATAAAATCAAAAAGGAAGTCACCCAATCCGACTACAGGGTACCTTAATTACAATAAATATACTAAACAAAAATACATGCCAATAGAAGATACATCTCTATTGAATGCTCGCAGTTACTGAAGCAAGGTCAGGGTGAGATTCCTGATGATAAAACACTAAGCCACTCAACTCGAGATGTCACAGTATGTCTGACGTCTGATACTGTGTAATCAATAAAAGAGAAGAAAGACAAGATGGATGCAACGAAAATGTATAAATATTTGTGTAATGATCTATTTATTAATATCTGAACCAACAAAAACAAGTTATGAATTCCAGTTTATGGCCAAACTCCATAAAGGTCCTTCTAAATTTAATATAATAGATAAATTTAATAATATTTAACAATATCTTGATGATATATTTGCAGTTAATAACATGGACTTCTCTATATGCACAACAATTTACCCCAGAGAACTTACTTTGAACAAAGTTAAGCAGGACAGCAGCAGATGTATTTTTCTGGATTTAAATGTTTCTGTTTCAGAAGGTAAAATAAAAACTTAAATATACGACAAAAGAAACGATTTCTCATTCCTTATTGTAAAGTTTCCTTACATTGACGAGGACATCACTTTAGATTCTATTCTGGTTTATATATTTCTCAATTGGTCTATTTTGCCCGTTTATGCAGCAAAGTTTCATATTTTAATGATCGATATTTTGTATTACTAACAAAATATCACACCAAGGATTTCGTCACCATAAATTGGTAAAAATTTACAAAATTCTAAAAAACATATATATAAATGCATAATTTTAAAGTTTTTCACATCTGCAGAAAATTGATAAAAAAACAGAATAATATACTCAATATTTATGGAAATGTGGTTAATAAAATTTAACTATAGCTTCACTATATGAGTGAATATGAATCCTTTTTTGAAGGCCCAGGCCTAAGGGAAACCTGTAGTTTATACGTTTTGGATAGCTGTTTTGTGGTCAATCATACCACATTTTATTTTTCTTTATCATTCGTTTATTATGAAATATGTTCATTTTGTCTCACTCGATTTGCAGTTTAGATGGAAACTTGATGTATTGCCTGAAATTGGCCTCCATATCCCTTTTTTTCTATTTCAAAATCAGAATCCGACCTTTGATGAATACACTTTTTCAAGTGTCAACTTACAAGATTATTAAGCAAATCCAATTGTCGTTCAAAATGTTTTGCTTTTAGTTCAGTTGCTGATACGTAGCTACCTTAGGTTTAATTATAACCTTTGCTGAAATGGACACCTAAACCAGAAGCTAATAAAGACTGTGCACAGAAAAGACCGTAATAAATTGCTAATTTTAAAGATAGCTGCACCTAGATTTATTTCTTTACTATTCATTTTTCTGAGAAATTCAAATTAAAAATTATTTTACGTCTATTTGCAAGACAGTCAGTGCAAAATTAAAACGTTTAGGTCTGGGAGATATAGAACCCCGCAATAGAAGAACCAGACAAAAAGAAATTGTATTCTTCCGTGTCACCCAAAACACCCGTTGGTTTGCTGAATAAAATACAGATTGATGGAGAATATACACCCTATGACAAAATCGAAGTCTGAAATAAAACATGATGTATAAACGGGATTGAAATTTGTTACTTAAGATGAAGTAATAAAAAATCATCGTGAAAATTCAAAGCAGACACTGCCAATCACAACTTCTGCTAATCGATTTGCACAGAAACAGGGATATACCAACCACATTTATATTATAAACCACCTTTATTACCAATATAGGAGGCTATATGTCGCCGACTTCATTAGGCCCCCAAAATCCTTCAGAAATGCAGAAAACATTTCATGGAGATTTAGAAGGTGTCAATATGGCTGCAATTATTAACGGCTTCACTGAGACGTCCGTTTACATATAAAACATAACACCATGTCCACAGAGCTTCCACGTCAACTGTTCCCTATCAATGGTGAATTACTTAACAATTCAAGAGCTGTTAAACAGGCTAATATTAAACAACTGAATATTTGAAAGTTCATTTTTATTTTGTTATATTTTGATACCATTGAATAAAAGTAAACTGCACATTTGATTTTTGTGAAACTGCATTTTTTGATAGGACATTTTATGTGGTTTTGCATGTTACCACGAAATTTTATCCTCTCATTATGCCCCATTAATCTAAAAAAATCGCCATAAATGGCCATAAATGACCTTGTCAGGGCAACTACTCTGAAGCTATTCATCCGATTTTATGAATTTCATGAAATGTAGAAAGGACATCACATTTAATTGTCCACATTACCACAAAATTTTTATGCTGTCATTTTTGTGGGAGTTATGCACCTTTGAACTTAGAAAATCCTCATAACTGATGTAAGCCAAGATATTCGGATATGTTGAAACCTGTTATTCAAGATCAACGGAATAGATGTGCGCAACAAAATCATCAAATTTAGAATGCTTAAATATAGCAATATGTTCTTAGTTGGACTTATTGTTTAATTTTTATCCAAATGCTGTTGACTGTCAATTGTAATTGAACCATAAAGGTTTAATGTTTATTCTGTTGCCTAATAAAAATACAAATGTTAAAAACATATGGAACATTTTAGTATGATACATGTATATGTACATTTCAAGGAGTAAACCTGTCATCAGTAGCAATACATGTAGAACCAAAACTGGAAAGTTCAAGATTCAAACATAGCAAAAGAAGCACACAAATCCAAACAAATCGAACATATATTTGTTCCTCATAATAAAAAAATAATGGAACTTTTCTTTTAGATCATTTCTTTAGGAAAATGTTTAATATAAGGTTTATTCTGAAAGGAACAAATATAATACAATAAAAGTTCACTAGTATCAAAGTATCATAGTATCACTTTCTTCAGAAACTCTGTTCTGAAGACACTTCGGTAACGTGACAATCACAGCCATCGAATGATTTGTTTGTTTGTTTTGATTCTAAAAACGGTTTTTAATATTTTCCTTTAATAATACACTCTTATTTGTACATAGAAATTTTTTTGATCCAAAAGACTAATGACGATAAATAAAACAAACGGCACTCCTAATTATAGGTTACTACTATTTTTAGTTCCTGATTTATGCCAGATGTACAAATGTTAACGGAATACAAAACTAAGAAAGGAAATCAAATAATAGGTTAAAATTTGTCAGAACAGAAATAAAATATGATGTTTCCTTATGTAAAGAATATCCTGCTAGACATTTGTTAGACATTTGATTTAACATCCCGGAAGTCAACATTAAAAATATCAAACACTTTCTAGGAATCCTCTCAAGAATGTTCAAGGTTATCTGTAAAAGAAATTAAATACACCTGTATTTCTTTATTTAAAGTTTAGGAAATAGTAAAAGACATGTTGTTGTATTTCAAAAGGAAACTTATTGTAAAATTACTAGTGGTTGTTGTTATGAGAAAAATATAGTTACCATGTATCAATTTATCCCAAATAAAAGGTTTGAAGAACACGAATGATTAATTACAGAACGTTCAAGCAAATTTAATCTTAAAAGCGTGACATGCACCAAACAAAGGTACAAATTACCAACAAGTCTTGATTGCAAGTTTTTCCAATAGTCACGGGGCCTGGGTGGTCGAGTGGTCTAGGTAGTTGATTTAAAACTACCGGTACAGATCACTGTATCCTATCACCTATACGGCGTGAGTTCGCGCCTGGGTTTGTACCATACAAAAATAGGTTGCGTTTAACTCGCATCGCACGTGATAAGGTTTGTCAGTTACCTGCCCAAGGTCGGTGGTTCTCTCCGGGTAC
>JAULBM010337747.1:0-12725 GCA_032357055.1 Geukensia granosissima
ATTATTACCAAAATGTAGGGATATTTGAGTTACGATTACAAGGAATCGCCTATACCATTATAGGCGATTCAAAAAGTTAATCATAAAAATCAGAGGTTAAAGGGTACACTCCCAATCAAACCGCAAATAAATCAATTACCCATCCTTTATTGATACGGCGTACGTGATTTTTAAAGCGTTCCAGATCACTTTCAGAAACTGATAAAAAACCTAAAATAAGTTGACGTCACAGAACAATTGCTCTAAACCGATATAGAAAACGTTGGATAGAGATGAAGTTCACAGCGGCACATGTAGCTTTCTTCAATGAATTTCTCATAAGCTAATCTCAAGTGTCTGGGTTAACTGTCAAAATAATACTGTGACTTACGATCAATACTTTCTTTATGAAATCCATCACTGACTTTAAAGTGTCAATTTGACATGATAAAAATAAATTAGACTGATCAACATGATCAAAGTCCATGGGGAAAGTTTTTTTAATTCTTTGCCAAGGATCTCAAATTGAAGAAATAATCATGTCGAGTGTAGGAATTTCGAATATAAAAGATTCTTAATCTAAGTGAAGCTTACTGAAATGGATAATTTATAATTTGACAAAATATAAAAAAGATTTGGCAAAAACAATTTAAATAATTTTGAATATCAAAATCATATAAAGTTTATCTTTATGAAATGTTTATGATATGGATTTCTTGTAAGTGGCGATCATTAGATAAACATCCGCATTCTTTCTATTTAGATGTTTGTACTGTTCAAGTACTTATCTTTAACGAGGAAACCACTAATATCTTACAAACCACAAACAACGACAATGATACTTCATAAAAATCCTCCTCCTAACACAGGAAAATTACTTTTACCTTATCCGAACGAGAGATTTAACAAACCGTAATATTTCCACAGAAGTCGGCCAAGCGATGTTTAACTTTGTACTTTGAACCATGAATGACTGACTTAAACTATTGAATTTCGAGCACACATAATGCTTCAATTTTTCATAGAACTATTTTTTGTGAGCGTTTTTCAGATCAACAATACATTTAGAAGATAACTGTATTGTATTTTTTAAGCTTTGAGGACATAAATTGTGGATTTTACTGTCGCAAATTGAGTTTACCAATTAATCTGCGCGACTTATTATCAACGCCACGTTCAATTTAGCGGACTTTGGTTGGCGTCGTCACTATTAAGCCTTGATTTTTTGGAAAACATTTTAACGGATAATGGCAAAATCACTCCTGTTAAGAATAAGAGAAACATAATCTAATACTGATAAACCATGATAAACGTTTTTTTAACAATCTCAATAGTTGAACATTCTCGCCCTGGCTCGAAATTAAATGTTAAAATATCTCAATTGTAAAAAATACGACTAATAAAGATTCTCTATTAGATTCACTTGACTACGGGTTCCATGCTTTATCATTTGATTTAATTAACACCAGGAGCTATGAATTTGGGTTAAAATTAAGTCACGTGTTGTATTCACTCGGGTACTACTAAAATTTAACATCAAATTCGACAAAAAAACCATACAGCCTTCTGCCATGTATGATTCTATACAATATTGTTTCATTATTTATAGTCATTAAAGTTCTATATTTCATATAACAATAGACGTGGTTGTTTACTACAACATCTTGTATTAATAAACACTGACACGTGTCATGACGATTAATATTATAGAAGATAACGGAAACAATTAAGTGGTACTTTACGATAGTACGTACATCGATTTGTGACGTCATAACTGCTATTAGCTGAGTATGTGAAGAACGTGACAAATTACGATAAGGTCGATTGAAATAAAAGTTAAAAGATAATAAATAGATAAAGATGTTTACGCTTTTCTAAAAATAAATCAGACATAAAGTTATTGATCCACATGGAATATTCTTTAAATTTCAACTAAAATTTAAACTGATTTTCCTGTTTAAATTATTCTGTGGGATCATCATGCAAGCAAATAAATAAACGGCATTATTATATTTTACGGCAATTTAGATTTAGAAATACACAAAATTTCATTCATAATATAAACAAAAATTGCTTTCAAGGACATATCTTTGAGATGAGATCTTTGCCTTATTCTTAGTTCGATACATTTTAACTTCATAAAAAAGTTTTTATGTCACAGTCCTTGTTTTCATCATATCCGATTGTGATAACAAACTTTAACAAAAGAAAAAGGACTCGAAAGGTATACTGAATAAAAAAGGTATACTAAATAAAAAAAAGGTATACTGAATAAAAAAAAGGTATACTGAATAAAAATTCATTGGCTTGTTTTCCAGTGATGTCTCATCTCAAGACTGAGCAACACAGAGTGTTCTAAACACGACAGAATTATCGGCTACCCAGTGCGTATTCTACAATGTTCTAACACATAGAGAATATGCGGCTAGCTGCAAATTTCGAAAACAGGCTACATGGGTCACCATGCATGACTATGGTTACACCTGAGCCCACGTGTAACACTATATGTTATAAGACTATTATTTTAATTTTATCGTGGCATTGTATCACACACGCTATGCTCATCCATCAACAAAGGTTTTTCAATCTGGACTTATTGTTATGTTTCGGGTATTTCACTTTTTCTTTTGAATGATTTTACATATAATTGGGTTGGTAAAATGGCGGATATGGTATTTGAGTGTTTATATGTGTGTCTTTGGGGCGGGGGAGGTTTTGTTAACAAGTTAAGCCGCCAAGCGGAAGAAATTGAAGAAAATTCATTCCAGAAGGGCGACATATAGCGATCACTCTGTCGCCTTCGTCGTCGGTGTCACAATTTCTTATCCACTTTTATATAGTAATGCTGCTAGTAACTTTCAGATTCTTTATGATGACGTATACAGAATACCACCTCTTTTATATATCAGCAATATTTTACACTTGGCTGCAATTGTGACTTGTAAAATGCAGTGTTCATAAGAAGGTGCTTGCTTTTCTTCCTTAACTAATCAATAGAATTAAGAAAATCTTTCACAGAATCTCTATCAATACATGTAGTATTGCACGCTCGTTTTATTTGCCATTAATTGCAAAGCTGAAAATTCTAACTGCAATTTTGACTTGCAATAATTTAAAAAGGGTTGTTGGGGCAATTGAAATGACTAATCCATCAACACATCTGAAACATTCAACATAAACCAAACATTTACAGATTCCTAATCAATAAAAGTAGTATTGCACCTTAGAATTTGCCATGACATTCATTTCTTGGAACTTGACTACTAATATACTCTGCTACTCAACAGAAACATACGAAACATTCATAATTTCTTTATCAATAGATGTAGAACTGGACCATTTCTTTAATTATATCCCCGCTCTGAACTGACATACTGTTTACCTCTGTCAGTCCGTCTATCCTTTCCAAACAAATATTTTCGTCGCAGTTTATTCAGCAACTATACCTGCAATGACCAAGCGACCTGCAGCGTTTTTCGAATCCGTTATATTAGATAATTGCACGTAATTTTTACAGGAGAAAATAAAAAATAATGATAATTAGAGGGAACAATGCCCCAAGCGCCTGTAGTTTCCTCAAACATCGTTTCATGAGCAAATGCCGGTCCGGGGATGTAATGTTCAGCGTCTCGCCTCGATTGCGGAAGACCGTGCACTGGTTCAATGCCCGCCCGTGTCAAACCAAAGATATTTAAATTAGTATTGTTTCTCTGCTTAGGAGTAAGAGAAAAGACAGGCCGGCCCAGAGTCAGAATAATGTGTCTGGGTAAAGTGGCACGTTTTCCTGTGGACTGTTGCTTTCGTGAGCTTGCACGTCAATAGTCCGACTCATTGTGTTGGTCTTGTACCAGACAGAGTTCATTCATCATCACTCATAATTAATATGCTCTCGTCCTGCATGAATATGCATGAAGCACAATTCAATCAATCAACTAATCATTATCAAATCATCGATTATAAATTTGATTACTTTTTAAGGTACAAAGAAAGCAGGAAGTACATGTAATATTTGACAACAAAACTGAGAATAAAAGATGGATCGCTGTTCTTTGGAAACAAAAAGAAAGGTTACATTATTTTAACCAAAAAAAATAAAATAAGTAGGTGCAGGTGTACAGATAAATCCGGAAAGATTGAATCAGTCTTGAAATTAATGGACCATTTCATTTAATATCTGAAAAGGGGGGGTGGAAGAGGTCCTTTCCAACTGACCCCCTCAGCAGCCAATTTTACACCCCTCAGATGCTTCCACCCCCATTTTTGGCCAAAAAATGACCCTCAGAAGCCCAAATTGACCCCTCAGAAATGCCTAAATAACCCATCAGAAGGCATCTTTCACCCAAATTTGCATTTTTTGACCCCTAAGAAGTGACAATTTAGACGCCTTAGAAATGCATTTTGACCCCTCTCAGAAAACATCTTCCACCCCCCTTTTCAGATATTAAATGGAATGGTTCAATTTATTCTTTGTGAATGGTAAATCGGCCAAATCGAATGAATATTATTCCCACCACATAATTAAAAAATCTGAAAATGTAGTACAAGTTGATTTTTTTTTACTTAAAAAAAAAAAAAAAAAACAGAACGTGAAATATTGCTGCGGAGGTCATATGAAGGACATTTAATTGCGTGCCAGCAGTTTAAAAGAACAATTTTATATAGATTTCATAAACAACGAGCATTTTCAAGTCTGTTTTATTACGCAATACAGAATAAATTCCAATTGGTCTAATTTCGGAACAAAGTTGCATCAGATGTTTTCATTTAAGACGCAGTTATATTAAATGTATATATCTTATAGCAGACCCATTCAATTTGTCTCTTAATTTTCTTCTGCAAAACAAGTGTTGCCTTAATCGTAATCACATATTACATGCATAATTGTTATTGTAAAATGAAGTTTTTGCAATTATTTTTCTGAGAGTCAAATAAAATTTTAATAAAATGCCTTTATGTTGTTATTTATACGTATTTTTAATTTTCAAACAAGCTGTGTTTTTTTTGGGTAAAAATTAGAGCAAGATTTTTTTCTTAAAGAAAGAGGTAAAATGTACAACGAATACATTGATTACGTCATATTTCATAAATATGTTTCGGTAGAGCTGAAATTTTAATCACATCGTTATATGGTCTAGCAGCATACTATGTACCCCGGACCCTGTTAAAACTGATGATACTTTAAGATACATTTTGATTTGCTTTAGTTGTTTTGGACTTAATTTAAGAATGTGGTATATTATACTTTCTATCATACATGTAGATGCAGACGAAAAGACCAGTTAGGTGATAATACAACAGAATATTGATGTTAAATTATTCTTCCTTCCAAGGTCGGGTGGGTGACAAAAAATGACTGTTTGCTTCGAACTCTCCCTGCAGGTTGAACCTGTGCTCAAGGAGCGTACTTTGGTAAGCGCGAGTTCAAATACTCGACCACCCCGATGGAAGCAAGAAATAGGTTACTCGGTTTCTCAACAAGGAGGTAGAACCCTCATGCTTAAGCGGCGTACGTTGGTTAATGGGGGGTTAATAAATTCTTTGCTAATGATTCGGACAGGGAACGTAACCTCCATACCCTGTGTTGGCATAATGCGACGATCTCTAGTCCCTATTCAACAGCTCGTTATGAGGGTCCTCACGTGACAAGTTGCTATAGGTAAAGTTTTCCGCTCTTACACAAAAACGTAATTAGGCATCCTCTTCCCGGCCTGCAACCCACCTCCCATTTTATGAAAATGTACATGTCTTCATCAGCCATATGCATGAAATAATTTCCACTAAACGATCTTGAGTTCCTAAGACCTCTTTTTAAGCAGGGTCTAAGATCAGCAGAGCTGTCAAAATTTAGGTCATTATATCTCGCCGTTTTGGAACGTTTACAAGTACGTAAAGGACGAGGGCGCATTTTTGGTCCAAGAATTTGGCGAAAAAATAAAATTAGTTAATATCTATCATTTTATATTTTTGTTGCCAAATGTCTATAAAACGAAAATCCAACATAATTTTTAGTTTAATAAGTTCTACAAGTCACACGACAAAATGCTTTAAATACGAAAATACTAATAAGAAATTAATTTATTTGATGCATTTGTCGATTTTAACAAAGAAAAAACATCACAACCAAACTTTGCACCATTAAAGATCTTTCAACTGCAAATGTTTTGGTTAAACATCTTCGAGATGTTTTTGTGCGATCATACCTATTTTGAACAAAACACCTTTAAAAATTGAGCATTTTTGCCTAAAATGTTCAATTCTTGTCAAAATAGTCAAATATACCTTTTCATTTTGTTGAAATGACGAAAACTGTAAAAGAAAAACTAGTGAATTATTAAACAGCATTTTCACAACAACATATTATATATTTGTCACAAAATCTAAAATTTGGGGCCAAATATGGGGCTTAACGTACCTACTCCTTTGTTACAGAAGTATGAGTAAGTTAATTTCAGCCGGTAAAACTTTGTTACAGAAGCATGAGTAAGTTAATTTCAGCCGGTAAAATGATGAATCGTTAATCCTATTTCATTTACTGTCTACAAAATCCACTGCTACTTTGATTTTTATTTTTCATTCATAAAATTATCGGAGTGGTGTTTCGTCAGCTGTAATCACTTGTATTAGCAACAAGGTCATTGAACTCTTGCTATAAGTGAATTTTCCGTGGAATTGTTTTATGTAAATTTAAACTAATAAAAACTGAAAAATATGAAAATTCAAATAAAAAAACAGTATTAAAGGAAGTAAACTTATAATTTCTATCTACGGTGCAATGAAAATGAGTTAATTTATGAGTCAAAACCAACGATGCAAATACTGTTGTATTTGAATATGTTTTCACGAAGTGAAATTATTTATCTCCTATCCTTCTTAAATAGATAAGAAACAAATTTTACACTACCGCAAATTGTTAAAAATATAAATTCACCAGAAACTGCATTGATTGCGTCCATAAACGTATAATACAACTTTAACTAGAAAAGTAATACTGGACAAATGATCGGAATAACTTGGCCCTTACCGACAAAACAAACATTTTGGTTTCATTGTTTCAGCCGGAGCTAGTAGTGCCTGCCCTGCTCGAGAACTCTCATTCATAATTATAAAAATAAACAGTAAACATACCCAGGACATGCTTCTTTTTCTTCTGTTGACAAACGTTTTACATGCACCGAAATTTGTTATATAGTAATTTTGCACTGAATGAAAATTATAAGACTTGTTCAAAAATTTATCAAAATTTGATATAGCATATAACTAGAACATTTTTGTTGTTTTATTTTCACACTTCAAAGTCTTTTAACTTCCGGTTAATGAAAAGTTGATCCACTTCTATCCACTTCTATCCCCTAATACGCCATGGTTCCATTTAGTTTTTACCCCATTCCACAATCTTTGGTACACAAACAAATACACGTGCTTCTTGTTTAAATTCCCTTCATGTTACCTACTTCGTCAGCCATTCTATTTGTATTTTTGACTTTGATGTAAAAAAGCGATGCCCAATTGTTCAGCACAATCGATATATGAACGTGGTAAACGCGACTCTCTAAAATCGCCAACGGCGGAAGCAGGTCTAGGAGTCGGGTCACTCCGTCCGTCCGTCTGTCCATCTGTCTGTCCGTCCGTCCGTCCGTCCGTCCCAATAAGCTTGTCCGCGCAACTCTTCTGAAACTACTTATCCGATTTTCATGAAACTTGGTAGGTGGATATGACATCACATGTTGTTTTGCATATCGCCAGGAAATTTTGATCCCCTCATTTTTGTGGGAGTTATGCCCCTTGGAACTTAGAAATTAATCATAAAGGACCTTGTCATCGCATCTCCTCTGAAACTACCCAACCAAATCCAACGAAACTTGGTATACAGTCAGAACATCATATGTAGTTGTGTATTAAGAAAGATTGATTCTCTAAATTTTACGGATGTAATGCGAGCGACGCAGGTCCAGACATCATTAGGTCTCACTTGTTATATTTAAAGTTTATATGCATTGGTTGTTTATTTATAATATAGTTAAAATAATTTTACATATTGCGACATTGTTTAGGGTTTCCAGTACAATTCATTATGAAAAAAAAACCTTTGACATGACCATTCTTTATAACAGCTTAATTCAATTTTAGACAATTATCTCGGAAAAATTCGAACGGTGTATGGCACGTTGATTTCTTTCCGGTTGGGACCGCCTCGGCGGTGTAATGCATAGCGTTTTTGACTCGAGTGCGAAAGGTCGTAGTTTCGATCGCTGGTCAGTTTAAATTAAACCAAAGGCATTAAAATTGGTATTTGCTGCTTCTCTGCTAAGCATTAAGGAGTAAAAGTACAGACTGGTCTGCTGAAAAAAAAGAAATTGAAATTTCAAAACCTAGTAGCTTTACAACTAGGGCCAATAATTAAATTTGTATTATATTTTACAGTAAGTTATTATAGGTAAATATGAGTGCATATTCAATTATTGATACCAAGATACATAATAATATTCTTATACGAATGAAACACATATCGAATACTTTGCATGAACAAAGAATAGAAAGAAACCAGAAGATACGACGAAAGGGGAAAGGTCAAAAAGGAATTCGAAGATACCAAAGGGGCAGACAGAAATCGTTAAGTCGGAGGACAGACAAGACCTTGGCCAACAAAAGGAAACGAAAGACAAACATAGAACACACAACACTACACTGAAAACTAAAGCTGTAATATCACGAACCCAACAAAAAACCAGGGTGAGTTCAGGTACTCCGGAAGGGTAAGCAACTGCTGCTCCACTAGTGGCACCGTCGTGTAACTCAGTAGTCAAAACCGGTGTATAGTCACAATCGATATACATGTAGGAACGGATTTGTATTCATGACAGTCGGAAGATATCCAATGTCATCTGTGAAGTGGATATTTCGTACTGGTCAACCAAATCAAGAAAGAAGCAGACCTTTCTCTTTCTGTAGTATCTTTGATTTCAAGTTCAATCTCCATGACAATGTCGATCGAGTGTTACGATCGCGATCTTGTTCATCAATAATAAACAATATAAAGATCTTGTTGATTGACAGTAAACAACACTACGATCTTGTTGATCAACTCCGCGATTTGTCTTGGACAGTAAAAATACCACGATAATAATTGATAGATAATAAACGACACAACGATATTGTTCTTTGATTGAAAACAATACCACGATCTTGTTGATCAATCATAAACAACACCGCGATCTTGTAGATCGAAAGGTAATAGCATCACGATCTTGTTGATCGAAAATAAACAACACCACGAACTTTTTCATTGATAGAAAACAAAACCATGATCTGGTTGATCATTCATTGACATCAACGCGATCTTGTAGATGGAAAGTAAATAGCACCATGATCTTGTTGATCGACAGTTATCAACAACACAATTTTGTTAATCGATAGTAAACAACAACACGATCTTGTTGATCGACAGTAAAAGATAACCAAATTCTTGTTGAGCAATCATAAACAACACCGCGATCTTGTAGACCGATAGTCGATAGTAAAAAACACCACGATCTTGTTAATCGATTATAAACAACACCATGATCTTGTTGATCGATAGAAAACAACACAGCGATCTTGTTGATCAATTATAAACAAAACCACGATCCTGTAGAACGAAAGCAAATAACACCACATAAATAAGAACACAACGACCATGAAAATCAATAATGAAGGTCACCACGATTCGGTTAATCGATGGTTAAAAAACATCAGAATCCTGTTGATCCATAGAAGAGAACTCCACAATCTTACTGATCGATAATATACAGCACCACGATCTTGTGTATCGGTATTAAACTACTCCGAGATCTTGTTGATCAATAATTAGGAACACCACGATCTTGTTGATCGATAATAAAGATCACCCCGACTCTGTTGATCGACAATAAACAACACCACGATCATGTTGATCGATAATAAACAAGACCACGATATTGTTGATCGATAGTAAACAACACCTAGATTTTGTTGATCGATAAAAACAACAATTGATTGATAGTTAAAACACCAAGATCTTGTGATTGTTAGTAACACACCACAATACCACGATCTTGATAATCGATCGTTATCAGCACCACGATCTTGTTGATCGTTTACAAAGAACACCACGATCTTGTTGATCTGAAATAAACAACACCACGATCTTGATAATCGATTTTAAACAGCACCACGATCTTTTTGATCGATTATAAAGATCACCCCGATCCTGTTGATCGATAATAAACAACACCACGATCCTGCTGATCGATAATAAATAACACCACGATCTTGTTGATCGATAGTAAACAAAACCTAGATTTTGTTGATCGATAAAACAACAATTTTCTTGATTGATAGATAAAACACCAAGTTCTTGTGATTGTTAGTAACACGCCACGAACTTGTTGATCGACAGTAAATGTTAGTAACACGTACGCTACGAACTTGTTGATTGACAGTAAACAGCACCACGATCGTTAACGTCAGTTTCAAAGTTTAAAAAATCATTTTAATATATAGCGATTCTCCATCAAAAGCTTCATCATTGTTAACGAAACATTTGAATCAATTCTATTATATATTTTTGTTGTTGTAATTTATAAATAACTACTCCCTCAAATGTGTATAAAGCAAGTCAATTTCACAATATTCATTTAATATAAGAAATATAAAAATAGATGTGGCACGGTTGTTAATTAGAAAGTTGTCCAGCACAGTCTTCCTTTACACAACAAAACTACTACAGTCAAAATATAACTTCTACAGGTCCTATAAATTTTAATTTGCAAATCACTTGGTCGATGCCTCTGCTGATAAACACATGGAAAAAGAGATCTTGTTTGGCATGAATTTTAGATAAACTTCCATTAATAATATAATATTTAACTGAAATCGGAAAAGGCCCCTTTCCTTGTATTGAAATGGTAGATATCTTTTCCGGTAGTTTGGCTGAATATTTGGATTTGATTGGAAATAAATACTTCTTTATTCAGGTTTTCTTATATTTTGAATAAGTTTTTAATACTGAAAAAATATTCTTGTATACTATCAATGATATTGTTTCACGAATAAAGCTGCCGATGATCATCACAAGAAGCGACGGGAGAGATTGTTTCTCTTTGTTACGTCGTTCTAATGTTTAATAATGTAAAAACTGAATCGTGAACACCACGTTCATTTATTATGTCAGTTAGTTTTAGTGGTGTCAGAAGTCGTCAAAGAGGGTATTAACACCATGTCTATCAATATATCAGTCAGTTTTAGTTGTGATGGAAGCCGTCTGAGAGGGTATAAACACCATGTCTATCAATATGTCAGTCAGTTTTAGTTCTGATGGAAGCCGTCAGAGAGGGTATAAACACGTACCATGTCTATCGATATTTCAATCAGTTTTAGTGGTGAACGGAGTCGTCAGAGTCACTTAATATGTCACTTAGTTTTAATGGTGCAGGTGACGTCCATTAATTTTTTTGTCAGTTCTAGTGAAGGATGTCGTCGCCTCGGTGAGTGGCATATCGTTCTATTTACTGCATATTTTACTTTATTATTAAGGCAGACGTAAGACCAATTATTTTATAACAATACATGCAGAAAACAACACATTCACATATTTAAAGAAACATAGTAAATACACTGTTGGGGTCTTCTTTCCTCAATTCTAATGACTTTTCGATAAAAGACACTACAGTCCTAATTTGATCAGGTGCTGGTGGTTTTAAAGACATAAATACATAAACAATATTGGCCTATGCTGACGAACAAAAGATCCCTGTCGTTATTTACCATCCCAGTTGTCAGACGTCCCTGGCATTACTTGCCACATATTATTTTTAGACAAATTTTCAATGATGATATAATTATAAACTGAAAGACGGAAAAGGCTCATTTCCGTCTACATGGTCTATTGTAATGGTAGTTTTCCTGTATATTTGGATTTGATGGGATATAAGTACTTCATTTAACAATATTTAGATAAAGGTTTTCTTATATTTTATAGAACTGAACCGAGGTTTCTTCTTGAAATGCTTTAGCAAAACATACTTATTCAACATTGGTAATCTTGTATTATAAAGACAAATATTTATTTACAAACTAAACGTGTATTTTTAATAGCTCTCATTGATTATATTCTACTTGGAAATGGGATGTATCTCCATACATTTTTACTGTTTATATATAAGTATTGCCTTTATGGATATTCTTTTCATTTTTTTGTTTTTAAATATTTTTATTCTGAATTTGAATATGTGATAAAACCAATTTGTATTTTCCACCTTGTACATGTACAATGTGTTTAGGATCATTGTGAGACAAACGAAAATAATAACCATGAATATTTTTTTTTCTTCTTACAATGAACAAAAGGTCGTTGGAATTCAAACAAACTTATTGAATTTACATGTCACTTTCCATATAGAACCAGGTGTCATTCAGAGACTCCCATATTGGACCCGATGACTTTATCTTTGATTGATTGATTCATTGATTGATTGCTGTTTAACGTCCAGAGGCATATATATTTAATCTCGATTTGGGTAAGGGATGATACTAGGTTGCATATGCAAAGCTATATAATGATATATTCATCACATATTTTTTGTAATCGTTTAAACTATGTATTTAAACGAACATGGTAAATTTATTAAACATTCATTTAAGAAATAAAATACTTTTCGGTAACAGAAACTGGTCATATTTATAGCTTGGCAGTACAGCCGAAAAGTAAACTTTGATCTAAATAAGTCATG
>JAULBM010337758.1:0-12725 GCA_032357055.1 Geukensia granosissima
GTCATTCACACATTTGCAATCAAATCCCAAAATATCCCAGAAAATCCCATGTTCCAATACTCTCCCATATTATCCCAGAAAATCCCATACTGAAATCCTAGGATATCCTGGGATTTTCTGGAACAAATCCCAGAAATAATCCAAGGATTTCTTAGGATATCCTAGGATATCCAATACAGTTTTCACATGGGTATGGTTCCTTTATTACTGTACAATTAGAATACATTGGTGATTTAGAACTGTGTACCTGTAATTAACAATAATTCTTAACAAAACAATGTGTTACTTAATATAGAGTAATGTTTTGAAATATATCCTATGCTTCTAAGAAGAAAATGCTGTTAGTAATACAGTTGAACTCTTGATGATATTTATTCAAGTGGAAAAGTTTTAATGATTTTTCGCATTGTATTTTAGGTTTTGCTACCATTCTCAAGAGATACATTTGTGTTAAACCATTTCTCCCAGAACAGTGCTACACCACCTAAATCTTACATCCGAGGGAAACTAGGTGTGGAGGAGTTCTCTGTAATATATCCACCTAATGGTGTCATCCCCTTCCATGGATTTGCTATGTATGGTAAGTACTTTATTGTGCCATAATGTTACTGTGTCCATCATATAATTGTGTCCATTATATTACTGTGTCCATCATATTATTATGTTCATATAATAGTATTTCTATGGTCCTCTTCCAAAATTTTGTCTGATTATCCAGACCTTTGACCAAGATGGCTGCCAAACTAAATTTTCGATTTGTTGGATTTGAGGGCTTCTTTTGCTTTGTTTGGATCTTTGACTTTTTATGTTTTAGTTCTTATGCTACCTATGAGAGGTTAGTCTTTGAAATGTATATATTGCATACCAAAATTATCCATATTGATTCAACATTGGTAATTTTGTATCAAGAGAAAGGGAGGATTAAAATATATAATTTTTTCCTCTGAAACTGCTAAACAATCTTAGCCAAACTTGATAGAAATAATCCTGTGGTGGTACATTTCTAAATTATTGTCTGATAACCAACCTACAATGAAGATATCCACCTGGCTGAAAATAGAAAAATGGAGGGATGTAACTAATTTAGGCCAGACTTCACGGAAATGATCCTTGTGCTCCCTGTCCAAAATTTTGTCTAATGACTAAGACCAAGATGGCCACAAGACTAAAATAGAAAAAAGGAAGATGAGGTTTAAAAACCTTCTCCTCTGAAACTAGTAAATCTCAGCCAAATAGAAATTATATTTAAATGGTCTGTTTTTATTTCATGACCCCAGTCTTTGATAAAGATTGCTGCCAGGGTTAGAATAGAAAATGGGAAATGAAATTTTCTCGTATGAAGTCACAAAGTCACAGCAGAACTTAATTAACACAAGACCCTTTTGGAAATTAAAACAAATCATGCAGCACTGGCTGCACAATTTATATCTAACTTGGAAATGGTCACTAGAATAGTCCCTTTCTGATGGCATTAACAGTCAGCCTAAATGGTCTCCCTTAAACTAGGTTAAACATCGGATTCGTTAGAAATTCATAAAAAATGTTCTTGTCTGGAAATACTTGCTCAGTCAGAACCAGACATTTGTGCATTCTTCATACATTCCAAATTTTAACGTAACAGTCTTTTTTGCTGTATTTTTGGCATATTGTAAAGCTAACTTGTTACAAAGTAAAGCTAGCAAACTTTGCATACAGTGGTCCTCTTGAAATTTCGAATCTTCAATTTCAGATCAGAGAAACTCAAAAAAAGAACAACTAATTCACAGTGACCTTACACATATGAGTTTAACAACTGTTAAAAGTATCATGTTCATTTTGGAGATATGTGCCATATTTTAAATAAAGTCCTTATTAAGTAAATGACAATAGGACCAATATGGAATCCTTAATTGCATTTTTTGATTCTTAAAAGATAAACTACATTGTAGTATACTTTGATATAAAAATCTAATTCTTTGGATCAAATAATGCCCAGTTTGATCAGACATGTGCTCCAGGTAAGACCTGTCATAACCAATATCTTAATTAACCTGAAGCCTAGTCTAAAAAGAACCCAGAATAAACTTACCACTTGTCTATGCTGAACCCAATATAAGACCTTCGAAACTAAAACTTGAAATCAAGCAAAAACATAAGACTGAATCCTAAATTAACCTAAAGCCCCTCTTAATATAAAAATATGAGATGTGGCATGATTGTCCATGAGACAGTCATCCACCAAATGACAGTCGAAACTTAACTCCTACAAGTACCATTACAGCCTTCAACAATGAACCAGAGTCAACAACATAACGGAAGCTGTAAAAGGCCTGAAACTATAAATAAAACAAGGCAATGGACCTAATCTAATGTGAAATGGTGAATATTTAACAATAAATGACTCATTAAACAACAACAACCACTGGACTACAGGTTCCTGGCTTGGTACAGGCACATTAGTATGTGGTGGGGTTAAAACTGTTTGTGAGCATTCAACCCTCCCCCTTTAACGTGTGGGATCAGTGACAAAACATGAAACAGATAGAATAACACCACAACCCCATTGGTGCTCTTAACTCAATAAGCCCAAGGACTAGCCAAAATTTGGCCAATAGAGATGAACATAAAGCATGAAGAACAACAGGAAATTTTACCACTGGAATTACAGGTTCCCGACTTGGGACAGGCATATTTAGAATGTGGCGGGGTTAAACCGGTTGGTGTGCGCTCGACCCTCCCCCTTACCTGGGACAGTGGTGAGACAAAACAGCAATAAAAAACACATTATAAAAATTGATTGAAATAGATTTAACACTTGAGATCGATACTGGAAACCATTAACAAATATAATTAAAACTTAATAACACTTGAGATCGATACTGGAAACCATTAACAAATATAATTAAAACTTAATACAAGATACAACAAAAGTATCTACCTCAAAAGTGTACTCACAGTTGGTGGCCTGCTAGTTAAAATCCCAAAAGCAACCGATCAGGCAACCAAGTTTTCCTTCACTACGATGTCAATAGGTGAATAAATATCATTAGAGGTCAAAGAAAACATGGGTTGTGCAGATCCCAATATAAAATATATATAGACAGGAAGTAGAATATGTGATTACAAGTATGTACTGTTTAGTTCTGTATTAAGTTATTAACAAGAAAGTCAATATTAGTTCCAATAAAAACCAATAACTTGACCCTGAATAAACTTGAAACTCCCTGAGTAAACCATACATTAAATTGACCTCCGAAAAATCATCATTAATATATCAGAAACTGTCACAACTGTACCATGGATTAATCTAAGACCTGTCTGAAGTGAACCCTGAATTAACCATAGATATGTCTCAACAGTACCTTAGATAAACCTGAGACCTGTCTATACTGAACCTTAAATAAATCTGAGGCCTTTCTTAACTGTACCCTGATTAAACTGGAGACCTAAACTTAACCATGAATAAGCCTGAAAACTTATAAATTGATTTTTGATTAAAGCTGAGGCCTGTCTGATTTGAACCCTGAATAAACCAGAGACCTGTCTAAACTGAATCTTGGAAAAACCAGAAACTGTCTAAAGTGAATCTTAAATCAATACTGGGACTTGTTTAAAATAAATCCTGAATAAATCAGAAAACTGTTTAATATGAATGCCAGAAGCCTCTGATAACTGAACCATTTATTAACTTGAACACTGTCTCTACTTTGCCCTTAATAAACCATGGACTTGTCTAAATTGAACCACTCTTAACAATTTAGAAACCTGTTCAAACTGGTGCCTGAATAAAACTGATATTTTGCTAAACTGAACCTTTAAACTTGAATTAAACTTGAAACATGTCTAAAGTGAACCCTGAATAGGAATCCTGAATAAATCTGTGACTTGTTTAATATAATTTCTTGTGTATTTGAAGGTTGATATGTTCTTTTGAAAGCTAGTTCACCCAATCTGTACAAATGTAAAGGGCATCAACTAATCAGAGTTAACCCTCTTTCAGAACCATAGTATTATGATGTCCTTTCCCACATCTCATTCAGGAATGAGAAATTTTGATATTAATTAGTTAAGTTTTTGTGGTCCAATGTGTGTCGTTACTAGAAGTTACATTGATCCTTCAATTTGTAGGTTATCTGATGAAATAATTATCCATCACTTTGAAATAGGCTAACCAATATATGGAATACTTATCTGTCAGTTCAAAGTAGGGTAACTAATAGAGGAAAAATGTAAACACAACATTTTATTTATATGATTCAATCATCTAGGAGCTTTATAGTTATAGTTTAAGTGTTTGAGGGTCAAACTCTCCAATGATTCTGAGACTGTGATTTTCTCAATGTAATTGGTATATTTACATAAAACATATAAAGTGGATTTTCTGTGAGAACTTCAGGATTTATACTTGATAGCCTACTGTAATAGAGTTACATAATATTTATCTATTTCTCAGACAAATTGATTTCCAAACAAAACTGTTATATTTATGTCTATAACTATAGAGAAGGACTTATGAGTCCGTTGTTAAACAAACATGTCTGTCCTCATAACTTTCTCCTTATTAAGTTGTATTACATAACCGTCATTTCATGTACATTTTCTTTATGTATATAGCTTTGTTTGTACTGACAGTCCATCATAACACATCAGTTATCTTAATGCCTATGTTACAGTGGAGTACAACTGCTCTGTAAGGTTTACAAGTAAAAACTGACGGTCCATCATAACACATGTCTACATTACAGTGGAGTATGACTGCTCTGTAAGGTTTACAAGAAAAAACTGATGGTCCTTCAGAGCACATCCATCATCTTAAAAGTGTAAAAATATAAAAAAGAAGAGTGCTACTGCTTTCCAAGGTCACTAAGTAAATATGGTGAAGGTCAGATAGAATTGACCAGCAGGTTTCTTACATTAAAGATGCAGTATTTTTATTACTGCCCAAATTGTAATGGTGGAAATCACTACTACTACTATCTACTTTAATACCTTTTATTTTTTATAACAAGATGAAAAGGATTAACTTGTTATCAACAATTTATAAAAAAGACAAGAGCATTTCACAAGGAGAATTCCAGGCTTGCTGAAGGCTTTGTTGAGACCCCTTTATTTGTAAATTCCCTCTGTTTTTTGTGGTTGGAGTGCATCTCTCTGATATTTACCCATTATCTTTTCATTTTCATCAGGTATGATAAGGGGTCTTTTTAGCCCTCTATTTAATGAAAAAATGATATTGCAAATACTCAGTATTGTCCTAAAATGTTATTCAAATATAGTTCCAAACAAAACTGACGCTTGATGTTTGATATTAGTGCTTTTGCTGTCATAATGACATCACAAATGTAGGCTTTATATATATAAAAAGCAAAATTTTGGTTGGTTTTACTAAAGTTTTTTGGACAAAAATAATGCCTCAGCCAATGTAGACCAACATGGTTATGATAATTTAACAGTCAAAATCATTACAAAAAATGGAAACTTTCTAATTTGCATATATACTTAAAAAAAAAAACAAAAAATTTAGAAAGTTCAAGTTTTAATTTGTAGACAAATTCTAACCATCAATTAAGTTTATTGTACATTTTCAAAGGGGCCTGGGTGGCCGAGTGGTCTAGGTAGTTGATTTAAACTTACCTGTACAGATCATTGTAGTCTATCACCTATAAGGAGTGAGTTCTGGCCTGAACTTGTTCCATACAAAAACAGCTTGAGTTAAACTCGCATTGTACGTGATAAGGTTTGTCAGTTACCCGCCCAAGGTCGATGGTTCTCTCCGGGTACTCCGGCTTCCTCCACCAGTAAAACTGACTGCCGCGATATGACTGAAATATTGTTGAAAGTGGCTTAAAACCCCAAGCAAAAAAAAAACAACATTTTTTCAAAAGAATTTAACATATTTTGCAAAAAAGTTTAATTCTATTGTTGAAGGTAAGAAAACTTCATTTAGTTGCTGGAAAAAATCTGAACATAGAAAATTGATGAGACTTTGAGATTATATTTAGATCTTCAAAATCTTTATTTCCATCCTCAGATTTTTCACCAGATAAATATTAAGCTTTGAACTTTCATGACCTCATTCCATATATGGTAGTATTCAGGCTATTCAAGACATAACATATTAACTGGTTAATAATCATGTTTGTCTTTGTTGGCAGTAATATCTGAATTGATGCATAAAGAAATAAAAATGACACTTTTTCATCATTTTTCAACCAAGTATCCAATTATGAGGTCAGCATGAGGTCAACAGAAAAATGAAATATCTTGATACTCTTGCAAAAATAATTATTTTACATGATTTTATGATATGTTTTGTTAAAATCAGACAATTTTCAATTTTGTGGACCAAAAAGGTAGTAATGATAACTTGTGCATTGTATAACCTTGGTGTAGTATTGTCAAAAAAATATTTTATTACTCATTAGATAAATATTGTTAACTAGGCTTTCAAACCTTGATTGATTTGGATCTGAATTATTAGTTAGAAATAAAATGTTGGTAGGATTTTATTTAAAGAATGGCAATTTGGACATTGCTCTATTTTAATGGAAATATCTGTTGGTTTTAAGTTTTTTTAAAAAGTCTTGAGTGCCATTATTAATGGAGATTTCTGAAAATAGATCTATTTCAAACGTCATTTATGCAATAGCATTGCATGACTGATAATATGGGATGTTCTGTCTTGAATTAGAATGAACCTACTAATACAATAGTTGATCCTATTTGTTTATTTGTCTCTGTGTGATGTAATATTCCTCTATTAATTAACTATTCTTATGAGAAGTTGGATCTTGAGAATTCATCTTTGACAATTCCATTATTTGGGCTGCAGATTTATAATTGAGCTTCCTGCTTTTTTCATCATCTTGTATTTGGTTGTCCAATATTGAAGTAACTGTTGTTTGTTTGATTTCTCTCTTTACCTAATTCTTATTTAGTTTTCAAGCCTCTCAGTTTTTACATAAGTGGTTATCAACCTACATGCAATGATTATCAAGGCCATGTTCAGTTTAGTGGTCTTCGATTGACAAGGTCACTCTTAAGTCTTGTTTTCAAACAATATTTTAACTTGAAATGGAAATATTACTTGTTTAAATAACTGAAGAAATGATAAGAATTGAAAATCATATGTTCTACAATTGTGAAAGTTTAACCTCAATTTCTCTCCAAGTCTTGAAATTTTAACATTTGACGATCATGATACGAATTTGACACTCAAGCTTTTGCTGTTAACTTTGTCACATACATAGCCATCAAAAACATGAATATTTCTGGTTTACTAACTTTCAAGGTTAATTAAGTTCTTGTTTAAGATGGTCATTTACAGTACACTGTAGTTCTGTTTTTTCTCATTTTTATACTGCCAGATAACAAATGTTTAGGGTATATCTGTCTGTCCAACCTTTCTGCCCACAAACCTTATTAGAGCATCTCCTCTTTAATTTAATGTAATTAACTTTTGCCTAAGGCACAATATGTAGATATGCATGTTGGAAAGTAATTCATCTTGGCTCATTCCAAGGGGGATGTCTTAATAAATTAATTGTTTGATCTTAACAAAAGTTCTATTTATTTCAAGGAATACTATTAAATTGTGGATTACTGTCTTATCATATAAACCATGCGGTCAACCAAATCATTTGTAATTGGTTTTACTTTCTACATAAATAACCATATTTCTGTAAATAAATAAAGCTGTATGACAATCTATAAACAGTGTTTTAAGAAAAATGCTGCAGCCAGTTTATAAGGTTTTATTTGATATGACTGTATTACAGTTGCTCCATTGTGTTACCTGTATAATGATCCAGTCACCTTGTACTATGTCTTCAGAGAGATCTACACCAGATATTTCTACAGACTACACAGTATATCCTCTCATCATCAGGTAATTACAAAATAAAAATTCGGGGGCCTGGGTTGTCAAGTGCTTTAGGATTTTAACTTACCTGTACAGATCACTGTAGCCTATCACATTTAAGCTGTGAGTTCTTGCCTGACTTTGAACCATAAAAAAACGGGTTGTGTTTAACTGGCATCGCATGTGATGAGTTGTTTCAGTTACCTGCCCAAGGTCAGTGGTTGTCTCCAGGTACTCCGGCTTCCTCCACATGTAAAACTGACCGCTGCGAAATGACTGAAATATCGTTGAAAGTGGCATGAAACCCAATCAAACAAACAACAAACATATAAAATTTTTAAAAAACTCTTTCAAAAACCCACACTCAGTACTATAGAATAAGCAAAACAAATTACTGATTAACTGTCCTGCTTCATATGGTAATTATAACTTTTTTAACTATATTTTTAATTAGACCATGCTGCAAAAATGGCAGTCATATTATGGCATGATGCTGTCATCGTCACTAACTTTGTAGTTGGCATCTGTAGGCAGGTTGATTTCGCACAATAACTTTTGTTCTAGTGAACTGGTTCTTTTAATATTTTGGGACAATGAATTTTGGTACTAGATAAAAGCTGTTATTGATTTTGGTGTTCTAGCCCCATCCATTTCTGGGGGGGGGGACTAAAAGGTGTTATCTTATATTTGATGTAAACTATCTTTTTCTTTTTGATTTTTATGTTGTTTTTTTTCCTTTTTTATTTTTCATGACTAATCCAGCATGTTGAGCCACATGTGCCATGATCCATCTCTGACTGCAATTTAGATATATGCCCTTATGGGTTTGAAAAATGTCACACCCTTATTTTTTAAACCTTATAAAAGGATGAAAAAGGCAATTCCACATAGTAAGGAAAATTTTCTTTTTTCATCAGATTTTGATCAGATTTTTTTCTTTAGATTGGTCTCAATGAGAGCTTTCAATTGCATGTGAACAGAGTGTTTCTATCTCTTAGTGTTTTTTAGATAAATGGGATTTGTGTCAAAATGGACAGAAGTCAATTACAAGTGTGTAATATGGAAAATGTTTATATTTCATCTGATTTGATGGGGTTTTCATTCCCCAAATAAAAATTGCAGCAAAATTTACTCCAGGATTTTTTGTAGCATTTACTCAGAAGTTCAAAGGGTTATTAAAAGACAATCCTGCAGGAGATGAGGAATTTTTATTTTTCATCTGATTTTGATTAGGTTTTCATCATAAGATATGTCTCAAAGCAAGGTTTTGATAAATAATCAAAAGACTTTTCCTTTTTTACCATTTTCAAGATAGAGAGGATAAACACAATTCAACTGAAAAAGGGCATGGAAAATTTTTGTCTTTCATCCAATTCGAGGATGTTTTTTTCCCAAATGATTCCTTAATAAAAATGCATCAAAATTTACTCAAGTTTAGGGATAAAAGGGGTCAAAATGATTGCTGATATTTTTTACTGTGTTAAGCTTTTTACTTTGTCCAGCACTTTACTGTGTCATGAACACCACTGTGTATAGTGAGATACTGTATCCACACTTAACTAAATGTGTATTTGTCTAACTTTCCTGTGTCATTGTGCTGTTGTCATATCATGCTGGGCTAGCCAAGCACCTGAGGTATACAATGAAAAACAAATAATTTTATATATGTGATATGCATCTAATTTAATTTGTTATATGGCTTTTATCTATTGTATAAGGTCAGTCACATGATTTGTATGGAAGACATTCATTCAGAATGTTTGGCAAAAATGTTCATTGGTCTTATTTGGAGAATGGTCACACCTTTTTTTTTGACTTGTATGTATTGTTTGCATAAAGAATGAAACTGTATAAATTACTATATATTTTAGAATTTAAATATAAAAATAGGAGATGTGACATGATTGTCCATGAGACATCCATCCACCAAATGTCAGTCAAATCTAAAATATATTTTAACAATGCAATGAATCAATTTATCATTTTTTTAAATTTATTTCTGTGACCTAAAACAAAATGAACATATTAAAGGAGATGTAGTATGATCAAGCCATCCAAAACGTATAAACCACATACATCTACAAGATGCCTTAAGGCCTTTATGATGTTTAGACTTCTTGCACACTTAATATTATATTCTGACTGAAAGTTAATGAAAATTGCCCAAAATTTTTAATCCTCTTTAAGCTACTTAGAAGGTAATATAAAAATTGTTTGCTTTCAGGGGATTGTGGCATTGAGTCTCCTATTTGAAATTCTATTACAAACACATGAACCAGAATTATTTTTTCATCTGAAGACAGTTGGATGTCAACCGTATGTATACTTTTATATACAAAATAGAATATGAAGAAAAGGGGAAAATAGAAATAGTAGAGTCAGAAAACAGACAAGACAGTGGCAAACAGACTGGAAAAAACAAGATCTCAACATAGAATTATACAAATCAAATAGGCAGCCAAATCCAGGGATCTACCATGTGCCTTACAAATAACAAAGCCTTAAATGTTAATGCTAGATAAGTCTGACAACTCTACCTCTGACCCTCCAGCAGAGGCATTAACCCAGTGATTTTAAAATACACTAAAGTTACAATGAGTAACCTCTCTGAGTCTCATCATGAGCATTATAATCAAGGAAAGTCTTTGATCTGTATCAGTCCAGAACAATAATTAATATTTTCCTTAGATTTTTTTTAACTATTTCACACCACTTTGCTGGTTCTTAAAAAGTAATTAATATTTAATGAACTTAAACAGAAAAAGTGTCATTCAGCACTGCATGGTTCTGGAAGGTCGCTAAAGAACATGATTTAATCTAAAGTGGAAGAATCAATCTGTCAGAGAATTATAAAGGAACAAAATTTTCCACTGTCAGCTGTTGATAATTGTATTTTCTACAGTCTTCATAGTCATCATCAGATTTCTCGCCTGAGGTCAAAGTTGAATGTTTTAACTGTTTCTATTGTAGAAATATAAAATCTTACATTTTAAGCCGTTGATAATCATATTTCTACAGTTGAGATAGTTAAACCTTTAAATTTCATGGTTTTCCTAGAAATTTTAAGGTTTAACTATCAAGACTGTAGAAATATGATAATCAATGACTAATATTCCTTATTTTTTTAAGCATTAAATTATCGTTGAAAAACTATCATAGGAGGGATCATGCACCATCTTTTATCATGAACTTATTACAAGGGACGTATTCCTGTACAAAACAAACAAGCAAGCCACTTATTTAATGTCATTTTCATATGTATATATATAGCCGAAAAATAAAGTAATTCCTACCTAGCTGAAAGAGTGTTTGGAAAGCTCAGTCCTCCAGGATAAGAAATAAGATCGTGACAAGTCTGTGAATTCCTGAAGCAAAGCACACTGGGTCTGTAAATTAGCCAATCAGCTGCTTAGAACAACTTGCCCACACATATCAATTTTTTCTCACACTGGTTAGGAATTGTGAAAACTTTATAAAAATTTGTAGAAAATACAATTATCAATGATTAACAATGTTAGGTTCTGTATTTTCACTATGATACACTGTACAAAATGTAATATCAGAATTATACAACAGTAAAACATCAGTTACACTGAATCAACATGCCTTCTTAGAAGAACTTCTTATGGAATTGGAATGAATGGAAATCCTACATCTCCTTACATTGTTAAGATTAGATAATAATAGATGTCTGAAAGCAAAATAATATATCAGATAACAATTGTATTCCTCTTTCTTTTATAAGTACTAAATGATAAAAAGGTGAATGGATGTTTGGGTGTTAAATCATATTATTAAAACGGAGCAATTTAAAGTGCATGTTCATATGTAATAAAAAATTTTCTACAAAAAAAAACCATCAGAGTCAATTAACTTCTTAATCTTCAGACACATGATTGTCTTAAGCATTTCTGATAGAAATTGTAGTAATGTCTCAAGACACTTAAGATTCATTCCCTATGTTGTGGTTATCTTTAGAGAGCTATGTATTTGTTTTAGATGGAAGAAAAATACACATAGTTCATTGTACAGGCTTGCATTTTGCTGCAAAATATAAATGAAAATGATTAGATATGGGATAAATGTCATATAGACTCAAACTTTTAGAGGGGCTTTCAACAAGGGAGGAATAACATTTATTGTAAAATTCTGTTAATTGCAACCAACAAATAAACCATGAATATGTAAAATAATACTGCTCTTACATCAATACTTTAGGAAATGTGGTGGTGTTAAACTTGTTAAGTACTGTCTATTAAATTAAAGATTCAGTTTTAGATAAGTTTTATTCTAAGTAGCGATTTTCTTTCTCCATAATCGAAGGTATAGGAAACTCCTATATAACATTGTGTAAAGTCTACACTTTATTTTTTAGTTTGAAGATAGCTTTCAAATGGCTAGTGAGAGCATTCTCTGGCTACTTGTCTAGTGACCAGGTACTTCTGCTGTGGGATAGAATATTAGCTTACAACTCATTAGAAATACTTCCAGGTAATTATACTGTTATAGATAATGCATGGACTACAGGTTAGCTTCATACCTTTTTATACTGGGTTATGACCAAATCTACTGACCACATCTTTGCAATCACACAAGACACTTGACTTTAAGCTTTGTATTGTCTTGGATTGCCCTGATTGTAATCCTGAACATCCTTTATACTCTAATAGAGAATACTAATATGTTATGATCCTTTCCCATCACTATATCAACCTGTTGAGCAGTTCAGTAAAATTTGTATCGTAGCAAGCGCAGGCTAATGAACTTGACCTGATTATATCAACTATTTACCCGAATATATCGATTGACTCCCAAAGTTTCATCCAGTATTTTAAAGCATTTTTGACATCATGCTTTATTTTATTGACATTTTTCAATAAAGTTT
>JAULBM010337769.1:0-12722 GCA_032357055.1 Geukensia granosissima
TTTCTTTTTATAGACATTATTCAATACAAAAAATATAAATAAAAGATATTAGCCAATTTTCATTTTTTAGCCAAATTATTGGGCCAAAAAAAGGGCCTTAAAGACCTTCGTCCTTTAATGTTATTAGACGCATCCTTTAAAGGTGCAAATGCATCAAGGAAGTATACAAGGTTTGAGTTTCGGTTTACGTGGTAATATGTCGGCTGCTAAAAGCAAACACGAAATTCTCCTTTCCTTTGCCTTTTCCACACAATGCCCCAGCTTCTTCTGAGGTTATTTGTCAGAAAATACGTTTTACTTCATTTTACGAAGTAAAAATGCAGACACTGTACAGTAGAAGGAATTCGAAGATACCAAAGGGGCAGACAGAAATCGTAAGACCATGGCCAACAAAATGAAACGTTAAGACTTCTGTGATACTGCAGCATGTCATGGGGAAAATCTGGGGACTTGTATGTCGGCTGCTAAAACAGAACACGAATGTCTGTCTTTCCTTTTCATTTACCATTCAATGCTTAACCTTTTTTCAGACTATTAATGAGAAATTACGTTTCATTTTATCTTGGATAGTACAAAACCAACGATTCGACAGTATAAAAGACTGGTGTGATACTACGGCATGTCGTTGGGGGTAAAACGAGATTAAGCTCACCTCACGTAAAAGACCATCAAAATCGTATTTCGGAATAGAATGTATAACTTCAGCATGACATAGCCGCTATAGATACCAGGGACTATATACTGTAGATAATTTTGCCGTTTAAGCTTGTCGTACTTTAGGGAAACACTTGAAATATGTTAAGGGAAGGTTTTTTCATCCTTTTTGTGAAGTTCAAACTTTTAAATATCTTAATTGCGTTGTGTTCAATGGCTTTTGTAGCTAAGTATATGGAGTTATATTTTTTATGAGATAACGTTTTTATCATCATTAAATAACTTCAAAACTCGGTAAGTCCATATCAGGTCAAGGTACTGTTCATTGCGTCTAATCAAACAGCTTTTAAGCTAACTAATAATTGCGAAATTCTTTACTGTTCCCGTTGAATGTTTTATTCGGAGAAAAAGTAGAGAGCCTATCCGATTCTTTATGATGTAGTTCAATTAATTGTTACAAAACACGAAATGTTAACTTAAAACAAATTGTTCTGAATTTGCCATTTAGTGTTTTTGTTATAACAGGAAAATTGACAGGTCGTGTTTCTGTTTTCTGTTTCCTAATAATTCAATTAGATATGAACAAGAGAAAGGTTTCATGGAGTTTTATATAATTGCCGATTTGTTGTATATAAAAAGTATATGGTGTTGAATGTGAATATTTCCATTAAGAACTAAGGAAGCAATGAAAAACAGTGGTCACCATAATAAGGTATCCCACTTCGTCTGCCGTCAGTAAATCACAAACATAAAAATATTGGTAAATATTAAACTGATTCAGTAGAGTTAACCGATGTTAAACAAATGTTGAAATTAGATATGCTTTATGCACATTTTAAGGAGTATCCTCTAATCAGTGGCATTAGAACCAAAACATAGGAAGTCCGAGGTCCAAACATAGTAAATGAAGTTCTTATTTTGAAAACAAATCGAACTTTGTGGCAAAATCTAGCGGTAGAAACAACTACTACTTGTAAGGTCATTTCAAAAAGAGAAAAAATTCTAGTTTTATTCTTACGTTTTAGATACTGAATTTTGTTCGCAAATAAAACCCAGTATTTACTGCTTTAAGTGTAACAGCTAATAATTGCAAACTCTGAGTAGTATATCGAAATCGAAAACATCCAAGCCTTTGCACCTTTTGTTTTCCTTTTATCTTTTAGTTTGTTCCAAATTTGTCTTGGCTCTTTGGAACAATGTGCTTTTGGTCTCTAACATCGGTATTCTACACTGGAATCAAAAGAAGGGCATTCTATTATAATATGAATAAATGGTTTTGTTGACTATATTTTTGTGATACTTTGGCTTCATGATACATTTAAATGTACCTGTAGATTTTTTTTAAAAATAATGTTTCGTCTGCAGTTAACCTAATACAGTTGTTCATTCTAAAACGGGTCGATATTTGAAATTCATGATTTGTTTGTAAAGGCAATGAAATGTTATGTTTTCGCTTGAAATGACATTTACAATGTTGATATTTAGGTAGATTATACATGTTATAACTGGTCTTTTAATTCAAATTCCAAATCTCTTTTAAATGTTAAAATATTCAGTTAATAAGATTGTCTATCAAATTCCCAGATTTTTCACTCAATTCAAAGAAGGTATGACATTTCACCTAAACAAGGGATAATCATGGAGGTATAAAAGCTAATAATTCCTGCATGAAATAATTAAGTTATTTTAAGGTTAAATCTTCATGTCATTGTCAGTATTTTATGTTGAACAAACATTAATGTCAACAGATTTTGTCGATAATGAAAATTTTACTTGAAAATGTTCTTTTTATAGAAACCAATGCAACGTTTTGTTCAATTTTTCAGAAATTTCTTGCCTTACATGGCAATCTTTGTTGTATAAGTGTACATCATTCGATGATACTTGGTCATATTGCATTTGGTACATTAAATGTTGATAAAAGCGCTCGGTTTGCTATGGGAAAGACAAAAAATATTACTTGTTTTAATCAAGAAATTAATTTTAAATTCATGGCAATGATTACTCAAATACAATACAAAATGAAATCGTGTGATGTAGTTCTTATCGTTAAAGGTAAGTGACCTAACGTGGTATTTAATATTTGAATGTAAGATTAGCTTTTCAATATCTTGAATATTACTGGAATCCTCACCTGTAAACCATACATTTTTTTGGTGACATTATGTATGTTATCTACGGTTAGTGTCGCCGTGATATCCCAACTATTTTACGAATAATGTAATATCTTGAATAGAAGACGCTGGCATGCACATAAATATATGGTTAGTCTTTTGATGGTAATTTCCACCAACTTAAATATGGGAAATGTTTTGAAAACAATGCACATATTTATCACTCTGCATATACTTTTTTCCTAACAACAAGAATCATTTTATTTTTTGTACAGTTAGTGTTCCTTGATACTGATTTCAAGGTGCATTAAAAGTTATAAAATTATGTAGGAAGAATGGGGTCAGCATTAGTATGGCGGATAAAATTTGGATGATTCTAAAGGAGCAAAATAGTTGTCATTGAACAGACTAGACCATGGGAAAAAGAACACAGGAAGAGATTGAAGAAAGACGGCCGGACATAAAACACAACACAACAAACAAACGATTAAGCAACAACGAGGATGATCTTGGTTACTCTAGATGGGTAAGCAGCTAATGTTACACTAGTGGACCATTTAAGAAATGCAACGGAGTTCTGGGAACGTCATTGTCCTGAGTGATTTGCATTAGTCAAGACGTCATTTACGAGGACGTTGAGATTGTGGGGACGTAAGTCGAATTTCTGAATTGGTCCATTGAAGTTAAATCTGATGAGAAGTCACAATCGGTGGTAGTCACAGTCGGTATAGGAACGGAATAAATGTTACAGGAGATAGATATCCTTTGTGAAATTCTTATTGTATTCATTGGTCAATAAAGTCATAATGACGACCGAAGATTGTCCGAATAATCCTGACAGGAAGTACAAGTCCTGGAGTACCAACTGAGAGATATATGCTCTATAACCAGTTGCGACTGGGATGTTGTTGCATTGAAAGTCTACATTTGAAAAATCAAAGTCCTCCCTCTTTTTGTAAAGCATTTTTAAACAAATTACTGTTTATTCATTTCGAAATATAAAGGTATAAAGAAGAAACTTTAGCTTCTTTTTCTTTATATATATTCATATATTAAATCAATATGCTGCAAAGGGACACAGTTTATTTAAATATACTTAAAAATGCAACGACAGAGTAATTAGAATTTTATTTAGATAAGTCTCTATGTCATTTTACATTTGGCGAGATAAAAAGGCTTTACGTTCCAAAATTTAAAAATGAATTCATCTTATAGTTCTTTTTGGAAAAAAAGAAAGAGGATAGATGGGAAAACAGTTTTCTGAAAGACTAATGAAATGAAAATTACAGGACCAGTATTGAAATATTTTCAGTTGTACATGTACAAAAACAGTAAAAATTCAACACAACATTTATTGAGGAACGTTCAAGGTATTCCGATGTTGCAAAATATAAAAAACGACGAACAGGAGGTAATTATCAAGGAAAACACAACATTTGTCAATTAAAAAACAAGAAGGATCGGGAAAAATGCCAAGTAAACTATGACACGTCTCAACAAAAACAGACAGATCTGACAAAATGTCAGGAAATCTATCTATGAGAATTGCATCTTGACCAAATATGTTTTTTCAATGCAGTGTATAAATGATATATATTTAGTAGCAGTGAGGAATATTGTATAGCCATGTTAGCTTTTTTATTCATTTAATGATGATTTATATTATGGTATTTTAAAATTTGTAAAGTTTATGGAAATATCCCCATTAAGCGGCTGCTTTAGAAAAAATCATTTAGAAACATTTTATGTATCTGCAGTGACGCACTTAAGTTTTCTGTACCTACTGGAAGATATACATCCGTCACTGCAGATTGAACTTTTGTAATATTCTGGAAATCTGTTTACAGTTCCTGGAAAAATAGGTAAGGAATATTCTCCGTTGGGTCCGAATTGCGGAGAAGATTTATATATTTGTCGGATAGTGTCCATGGGACGTGACTCACATAGCACTTTAGGTCTCACTTAACAGTTCAACGTTTTTCATTAAATTAAATTTTTAAAGAGCAATCTTCAAAAATTTGACCTGAATATATATGGGTATCGATGTACACATGTTTTACCATGTCGGAATGGAAATAAACGCAATTTTTAAAATCAGCTATAATAAATGGTTATGAGCGTTGACCTTATTTAAGAAAATCGTTCTGACATGAAAATCCATGTTTTTGTCATAGGAATATTTTTTTTCAAAAGGTCGGACTCTTAATGACCTGTTAATCGATATAAATGCACAGTATTCCTATATCAGGAACATCTTTATCATAATTTTCCTTCAAGATATAGTAAGACATATACAGACGTTATACCTGAATCTGTCGTGGTGTATGACCAGACTATAGCCAACAGTAGTGACTAGCCGGACTACTGCAAAAGTGAAAACATAAGTAATAGACCTACTTCATTACTGTACATACACTGTCAGAGCCAGCGAAGGCTTTATGTTTGGCTTTCTATTAAGTACCAACGATACTAGCTAGTGCTCAATTTCTACGTCCAGTTGAACGCTTATAAGCATTTGACAGCCTATAGCTTTGGTTATTCGACGTTTTTCAACAATCGCTGGAATATTTTGAAGACCTGTCATCTCGAGTGTTTTAATTCGTATTTGTATCCGTTTGTCTGCTTGGTATTATTATTATTATTATTATTATTATTATTATTATTTTACTACTTAAAAATTTCGTAATTCTCCTCAAAACCATTTACGACTTCTGTTAATATTTTTTAAAATGCTGTTAAACCGTTTATGAAGTGTAGAAATCGATTAACACCTAAGGATACCATCATTAACACCTCCACAGTCGCTTTTTAAAACGACAGAACAAGGAATATTTCCATGGACAGAATTATTATCTGCTACGGGAGTTCTGAGGCCATATACCTTTTTTCAAAGAACATAACGTTTTAATAAGTGAGGAAAATTACACCTATCTGTCTCCATTCTGGTAAATACTATACAAGGGGACATTTTGTTCACCATTTTGAATGGTGGATAATAAATCATTTTGGGATTCTCGGGCTACAATATAATTTGATGGGAATCAATTTTTAGGATATTTGATTTTAAGCCTTGAGTCTGTGCACAATAGTATAATAATTATAGTAATTGTCAAACTCTTAGGGTTTTTGATTGATTGATTAGAATTATTTTTATACAACGATTATATAACACTGGTGTTATTTTGCAACTTGAGGCTCAGAAAAAAATATTATCGATAGCTTGATTGTTGTTATATTAGTTAAAATCTAGGAAATAGTACAAAGTTACCAGAAAACAAATGAAACAGCGAGGGGAAACGGAAGTTTTGTCTATTCATTGCAATTAGATGAAATATTAAAAATTGTTTATTAGAGCTAGCTAAATTGTCGATGCATTGCAATAGGATGACATAACGAAGATTGTTTATAATTGATAAACAACCTTTTTACCATTGAATCCTACAAACAACTGAAAAAGTTTGGAATTTTTTATCGGGGCTTTCCTCTGGCTTTTGTTTTTACAATTTGCATTTCAACTATACCCTTCGTTTTATTCAACATCATTGTCTGATCGAGAACGTTCCTAAAATCTTCTTCAAAACCTTTACATGAAACAGACCTAAATCGTTAGATTCCTTAATTCATTAGCTCTCGTGATAATAGGCGTGATGACCTTGTCATCCTGTAAAGCTTTCTGAGTTGGATTTCGGTTATCTGCGGGCTTATTGGGGGAAGGATCTCTCTGTTTTTTTATTTTGGCGTTATTATTTTATCAGATACTTTTCTGATTTAATTTTTCTGGTATAAACTAGTGTAACACCACTTTATGTTGCACAGGTTTGTCCAAAATTAGGACTTGTGGCTATTAGATTGTGTTCGTCTCATTTTTACTTTTTTCTTTCGTTCATTGTTACATGTATATGGTTATTCGCCTGTCATTTCCAAGCTTGTTGAAAGTGTTGAAAAACCTTTAAATAAAGCTTGGTCAGAATTGGTACAGTTCCAATGATATTTTCACCTTATATCTTTCACTTTTTCAATCAAGGTAGAAATCGACATAAAAGCAAGTTAATATGTATAAGATGATTGCTTAAAATCCCCATAGTTTCTGTTTGTGTGACAAAATGTAATTAAAGTTTGATCGTTTTATTTTATTGGCGATAATCATACCCTGTATTTTCCAGAGATTTTGATAAGGTTTCCGTTATATCATAGTGGTTGCTGAATATGCGGTCCATTTCTGAATTATCCATAGTGAATAATGTTTAACTATTACCAATATCGGTAAGTACTAGTAAGATAGAGTTAAGATACAGTTAAGATCTTTTCCACTATGCAATTTGTAAAATTTCATAAGTTTCATTTTTACATTTGGCATATAGGAGTTCATTATTAATGAACTGAATATACCATTTGATTAATAAATGTAGTTTGAAATTTATTAAGTTAACACTAATCATCCTATTGTTTGGCCCTAACGTAAACCATGAAAAAGAGCTTTAGACGTATAGTTATATTTTGCTTTTGAAAATCTGTTGTAAACGTATGAATGATGCGGATCTTGTCTTTTTTAGTTATGACAAATTTTGATTTATAATTAGAAATGTGCTGATAGAATATCCCTATATTTTAATTATGATGAAATTATTTTTGGCAGCAGTCAGTTGCTTATAATTGATAAACATTAACCAGAAGCCAGAAACCTGTAAAGAGACTCAACAATTGTCCTTGCAAAGAAGGAATGAATACAAATTTTGGTAAAGGGCAACTTTGTCTGAGGCAGGAATACAGAAAAGATTTAAGAAGAACATTCTATCAAAATTTGCCGTAGGTCCCATGACTAATGGCCATTGTGGAATGACTGTTCCACAAAAGTTTGGTAACAAATGACTCAGTTTTTACAGACAAGACAATACTTAAAACGTCACCCCTTTATTTTTAGAAATGATAGCCATTTTGGTTGACAGGGGAATGTTTACACAATTTTAGTAAAGGACCATTAAAGGACGATTCCACCATAATTTGTTTGGAACCGGTATAAAAGAACCAATATGGTCCTATGTTGAACTAAGTTCAACTGTCACGGCAATTTATTCGTTGGTGGACAGGAATGCCCGACAAATATTACGGTATATGACCATCAAAGGACCATTCCACTGACGTTTGTTTGCAATTGGCTCAGAAGTTGCAGACAAGATGTTTTTGAATATACCACCCTTTTCTTTTTGGGTTGTCTTGGAAGGCGGATATTTTTGGTAGAGGGCCGCCCAAGGACCATTCCCCAAATTTGGTCCATATTGGCGAGCGGTTTAAGAGGAGAAGAATTTTTTATTAACAATTTACAAATGGAGGACGGATGGACGACAGACGACGCACATAAAGTAAAGACAAAAGCTCATATAAGCTTTTAGGCAGATGACCTCAAATTGTCTTATCCTTATTTATGATATAAACTTCATTTATTCATAGGTATATGATGGTTCTTTGCAAGTTCAGAGTATCCGCATATGCTGACATGCCTTCCAATGAGCTCCAACTAGGCCTATATGAAATATTTAATTAAACTAACATGTTTAACCCCACCACGTTTATCATATGTCTGTTAGATGTCAGGATTCGATTTTATTGTTTGAACTTGTTACAATAAATCGGGATCCACCCTTGTTGAAGGTCTTGTGAGAAACTTGAAATTCAACATTTTCCTCCGTTTGTACAAAGATGGAGTATGGTCTTATTGTCATTTAACTTATATCTTCTTTTTGTAGATGTAGACCACACTTGAGACCACCATGTTTGTTTTAATTATGTCTCGTCTGTCGTGGACTTTTTTATTATCCGCCATTTTTTGCGCTTATTTTCAGTTATCTGACATATGTTTGAAAAGAACACAGAGAGAGAGAGAGAGAGAGAGAGAGAGAGAGAGAGAGAGAGGGTGGGGTGGAAAAAACTCTCCAATTTACAATACCTTATAGAAATATATAAAGATAAATAACTGACTGATTCTCTATTGAAAGCATATACAAATATCGGGAAAAGGGCAGCGCGTGGACAAGCGGAATAAGAAATTATGACAACTTATTTATGTTATAGATTCAGTTATGATATCACTTTTAGAAAATCGTTATAAATAACAAACAAGCCTCGGTGAATTTCCATGATTTAATAGTATTGATAAAGCATATTTAACAATAAATATTTTAACAACTTCTCTCAGTAACAAAAGGCCATGTAGTTTCTAACAAAAAAATATTCTTCACAATTGCATATAAAAAAATCAATTCATGTGCTTTAAAGGAAGACAGAAAAATTGACAAAAATGAATTGACAAAGAATTGGAAAAACTAATGCTTACTATAAAATAATTGTCTTATCATTCAATGATTAAATTTACAACTGAAAAGGTAGGCATTTAGGTGGTTAGGTTAACATTTAATATTGACAAAAATTAGACATACAAATAAACCTTCAGATTACGATATACGTGATCTGAGAACAGAACTATTATACTCTATGTCAAGCTTTTGTGGAGTGCGATTTTCGAGCTTAATTAAATGTGCGTTTCCGACAATAGCGTTTTACATATTATCATCTACCGCTGAACTTCTCTACGGAGATTTGCCATTTTTGTTTGGCGGTAGCGCTAAAGTTTGACCTAGATTAGGGATTACAAAAATTTGCGCACATTTCATTTATTCGGACTCGCTCGCAACAACGTTTAAAATTCCGTTCAGTCACTTCAAATAATTTTTGCAGGTTAGTTAGTCAAAGTTTATTTACTTAGTTTTTACGCTGTGTTGACAATGTGTACTCCCGTCCAAGAGCGAACAAAGACCCCTTCCGGCAAACTAATGGCAAATTTTACAATATAAAATTCCCTTAGTTAATTTAAAAAATCGGCGCACATACATGCCGATTGCTAAAAGATATAACAGCAACTTGCTTGTCCTTTTTCAATCTACAAAATAAAGACTGTTTTTTAAATCCTGTAGACAGTTTTTCAGTCATAACATTTATACCCGATCTAACAAACGCTAACAAAGAGTATAATCAAATATACTTAAAACAAATCTTCCAAAATGACAACCATCATCTTGGCTGAAGACGTAATAAATATATAAATACACAATTAAAAACTAAGAAATATGCACCAAGTAAAGTAAGCATATATCAAAATTTCATTTTGAAACTAAATATGCTCCCCATAGAAGCAGTCCTCTTTACTTTTGGATCTGGCAATTTCGCATATAACGGTTCAACTTTTGGCAGTGGCATAACATTAGCCTCTACTATTGGTCCAAATAATATAGGTCGCTTAGGTTTAAAAACGTCAATGGTTGGTAATCTGAAGATAACATTGGAAACTTCATCAGGTCGTCCGTCCTCCTGTACAATGTCACCTGCTTCTCCATCCTCTTGATCTTGTGAGCTATCACCAACTTTGTTGCTTCTCTTACAGCATTTGCAACATGAACATGAACGTAGGCATGAACAAGGTGGGCAGCAACATTTCGGACAGCCTTTAGTTTTTAATAAGAATATTAGTAATAAAATGGCAAGTATTATTGCCAAGCTTCCAATGATAATGGTAATATAAAATACTGTACTTGATGGACCATCAACACTTATTACTGAAAGAAAAAGCAAAACAAGTTTTAAACGAAAGCCTTTAAACTAGACAAGTTTTATTTTTAAAGATGTTTAAAATTTTTAATAACGATTTCGGATATGCGGATATATTTACCGTACATGAGAAAATAAATAATAAATTCCGAAATCCAATAATAACCTAAATTAGTAACTGTGCTTTTGCATCTGATCTCCAACTTGACTTCATTGTAATGATTTCACAAAATTATCCAGAAACCATACCTAACAACAAGGCCAGGTATTTCTTTGATTGATTGATATAAGCACTACCTCTTGTCGTTTATCGTTAGTTTTTGTTTTATTTGTACGATTATATCAGTAAACAAGCAACTGATAATTCCTGCAAAAGTTTCTATGTTTAGATCGAAAGAAAGAGAGTTTCAACAACATGTAATGATATAAGAAAAGTTGTCTTTCCACTTATTGCGTAGTGTCCAAACCAGTTATATATCTGCATTTATGACTATATTATCGAAGCAAAAGGCACTTTTTAAGCCCAAGAACTAAAGCAACATCTTATCGAAAAATTATGTAGTGCACAACCCAGAAAAGATGAGGATTGTGTCTTTCTGGCATATGTTCAGTATTCTTTCTTGTAAATAAGAAATGTTCAGTGATAATCAAAGGAGCTATTTAAGAAATTTGAACAAAACCTCTTTAAAGGTTGTGATTAATATTACCTATGACTATTAAAGCAGATATATACATGCCGGTTTCTTTCCCAAAAGCTTATCACTGTTTAAACATTATACAACAATATTTTCATACAGCTTGTAAAGTGTAACTGACGCATGATTTACTGATGGAAACGATGTGTCGATGTGCATTTGTTTCATCCTTTATCCCAACGGTCCCCTTTCTATTGCCATCTTTCCTGTTTTTTTTCCAAATTCATAATTCAGTCTTTCCATTCATCCTCTTTTTTCCGTGTCCATTGCACACTTTTTCTTCCTTTCTATTACCTAATGCATCCCATGATTATAGATAGAATAATTGCGAATGAGTTACTTACCACAGTTCTCTGAAAAAAATAAAAACATGTTCAATTTAGCAAGTAATCTAGAAGCAATTATTTAAAATATTAATACTTAAAATTTTAGAAATTTGTGTGGTAAGTAACCAGGGTCGTCAGAAGAAACATTAAACAAACATGCATTTATCCATTAGATAGAAAATTCCATATGATTATAATTTTTCATAAAAGATTTTATCTCTGTCATCTTAACTAAAAATCTGCAACGCACTCGACCAATTTCTCAATTCATGGCTGAACAGTATCTGATGTATCATTGATAGAGGTGGCTGCTGAGAAGAAAGTTATTGCAACAAAAATATCTCCTGAAAAACTTAAAGTAATCACTTCAAAAACATTTTGGTTGCTATCATGATTTCGTTGAACGGTACGAAATATTTATTTCACAAATTACAATGGAAACCTTTTAACTGTCTTGTCTACAAATCCGTTCCAATACCCGATTGTGACTAACATCTATAGCGAACTAACACCGGCCTCAACTACTGAGTATCTTGAAGGATGACACTAGCATTTGTTAGGTTCGTGTTAATACAGCTATAGTTTCAATGAAGTGTTTTGTATACTATGTTTGTTTTTCGTTTAGTTTTGTTGACCTTGTTCTTGTCTTTCTTCTGACAACTGTTTCTCTCTGACCCTTTGGTATCTTCGAATTTTATTATATCACGTTATCAACCTATTCGGAAACCAATTTAGTATAATAGAAAATGTTTTGGGGTTAAGAAATTGTGTGACAAATTGAAAAATAAAAATTACTATCTATATACATAATTATCTAGCCTACAACTGCATTCTCCCTAAAAGCATCGCGGTTTTGTACGTTTAAATCAGGCGATATACGTGCTAGAAAATTATGGACAAAGAGAGAAATATTTATGTCAAAAAAAGCAAAATCCTTCAAACGTAGTGCGAAAGTGTATTAAACATTTTTAATGATACAAACTGGGACGTTCTTACTATATATAATGTAGGTATATTTTCTGTTCCGTGTCAAATATAAGAATGAAGCCTATATTTCGATGACATACCTGTTTGACTTGTAAAAACGTATTTATTTCCTTCAGTTGACCCGGAAGGCAGGGTAGTTGATGTCTGTGTCGCGTCATTACAATATTTAGGTACTTCTGTAGCGTATGCGTCAGTTCCAGATGAACTGATCACCTACGATAAAAATGCAAGATAAAACGAATGGTTAAACGCCTTATACATACCAAAAAGTAAACAAGTGTGGACACAAAAATGTCTCGCCTGTATATGCGGCTTTGACCCTATAAATGTGTGGACACAATAATTTT
>JAULBM010337780.1:0-12722 GCA_032357055.1 Geukensia granosissima
GGGATTTTCCTGTATTGCATCCTTTATTACACATAGAATTAAGCTTCCGGTAACCCATTTCCGCTTTATTTTTCTGTCGGCAAAACCAGGTCTGTGTATAGCAGGACGACACACAGGGATCACTTTCATCGCCCTCGTTGACTGCGCCACACTTCTATAATCTATTACTTCTCCTTAACAACTCAAGAGAATTCAACCAAGCTTACACATGATCTTCAGTATCAAGTCTTAGTATTGCACTATCTATTTTGTTTTCTTTTAATCACTATTTAAATTTTGACTGCATTTTTTCTCTTAAGCATAAGTTTGTATGCTGAACATTGGGTGGTATCTATTCCTAACTGGCCATTCTCCTAGACCATTTTACAGAATTCAATGAAACGTACACCTAATTGTCAGTAGAAAGTTTAGTATTGTACTACCTTGTCTTTTTCAGTCATGAATTAATAAAATTTCTGTCATAGCCTCACAAGGCAAAATGTAGCAGTTGGATTTCCACTGTGACTTGGACTTTTTTATGATATAAAAATACAGAGAGAATTTCTCTTTTGATTAGTAGAGAACGACTCAAAAAATTTTAATCAATGATTTTGTTTTTCAAATAGTACCCAAATGGTACAGCATTGCTTGTTAAACACATAGAAAAACAATAATTATTCATATTTCAGGAGAATTGTCGAGACTTTGAAGAAAATAGCTGGTTTGATACAGTGTTGTTTTATGGCTTTAAACAGGAAGAAATTGTACAGAAAGTAGACGATGATGTTAAATTATTACCCACAATTATTGAAAAAATTATACAACCACGTCTTACTGGTAAGATAAGCCTTCTGAATATGGTCATTTATACCACAGATAGAAAAACTTGTACATAAGTGAACTTGTGACCTGGCTTCAGATTTGACCAGGGGCCTGGGTGGTCGATTGACTTAGGCAGTTGATTTAAACTTACCTGTACAAATCACTGAATCACTGTAGCTTGTCATCTATCCGTTATGAGTTTGCGCCTGACTGACATGATATTACTGAAATATTTTTTCAAAATGTCGTTAAACCCCAAACATCTCTTCATTGCTTTGTGGTCATTCAAATAATCTTGTTATGAATTCATTTTTTCAAATTTCATTTCTTTTTATATACCTGCTTAAGAGACATCAAATGGTTGTTTTGTTAGTCTGTCAGTCCCTATGTCACACTGTTTTATGCTAATTAAATTGGTATATCTTTTCTTACATTGAAATATTACGTTGACAGATTCAGTTTGATTACAGTGTAATTTTTTTCAGTGATAGACTTTATATACTTCCGTGAACAAAGTTTGGGGAATATAAAGGAATAACCCCGTCTGTCTGTTTGTCCTTCTGTTCACATACATTGTAAGCACATCTCCTTCTAAACTGTTCAATGGATTTCAATGAAAATTTACTTGAGGCCTAAAATAAAATATTGCTTGTTTGCTGTTAACTGACTGACCCTGAAAAATCGGCCCAACTGTCAAAATTTTATTGTGCCTATTTTTAAAATATATATTTTTATTCTTTCCGGATATTCGGGTTACTGCTGGTATCGTTTTGAGATTAGATCAAATATCAATTTTATGTTTTTGTTGTGTATTTATTATTTTTTCCGCAAACCTTCGTCACTGTTGATAAAATTAGATTTTTCCTACCTACCGACCCTACACTCTGAGAGTACAGTCGGAAACAGCAAACAAACATATTTTTGAAATAGGCCTGAACATTAGACACAATTTGAAGATATGCACATAGGAAGGAATTTCATCTCAAGTCATTCCATTGGCAGATAGTCCATAGGGTAGTGGGGGGTATCATTTGTGAGTTTTACTCGCAGTATATCTTGTTTATCATAGTAAAGAAGGACCTTAAAGGTTTATGGTTTAAAATTATAGTCATGATCAACAAAATCTCTATACATTGTAAGATAACTCACAACATATTATATGCTTCATTCAAAATATAGATCTGTAACCATTAGATGAAGTTTCTCTAGTTTGTATGGCTTTAAACTTGCATTAAGAAGGGAGTTGTATTTGACATCTATTTGAAAAATAATTAGAAAGAAATTTGAGGTGATTCACTTTTGTATATTATTTCATTATTAATTATAATACATGTACTGATCGGGGCCTGGGTGCCCAAGTGGTCTAGGTAGTTGATTTAATCTTAACTGTACAGATCACTGTAGCCTTTCATCTATACAATGTGTGATCACACCTGACTTTGCACCATATTCTACTCATATCACACATGATAAGGTTTTTTGTCACTTATTTGCTCAAGGTTGATGGTTCTCTCGATGGTTATTATTATGTAACTTTTTATTTATTATTTCAGTCTTTGCTGAAACGATATGGGATCCCTTATCAACAACACAAACATCCAGGCTAGTAAATGTAGTGCAAAAAATAATAAATGAATATCCATCAATTCGTGCTGACAATAAAAATACACAGGTAAGGACAGTTTTACAAGAAATGGAGTGTATGATTTAAGAAAAATGTATAATGGGAGCTGATAGAAATATAACTCCACAGTGACCTGACGAAATGTGTTTTGGTTTAACTTATTTTATGAGTAACCCCACCCGCCCAGCACTCAACTCCCTTACATTTGTCGCTTAGAAAGTAAAAAGCCATACAAGATGTTGAATGAAACTGCAACACATCTCAATTAAGTTCTATTTGATTAAAATAGATGTGGACAGGTTGGAAGGAAAATTTAAATTCTGGACATGGTTTATCGCTCATTGATGGTGATTTCCATAACAGTAATATGCCCATAAGTGAACATGACATGTAGGCTATGTAGGGATTTCAGAACTACCTTCCTACCCATAAAGGAATAGCCCATAGAGTTAACAAAAACATCCAAATAAAGAAGTATACATGAAACTATATACATGTACATGTAGCATAATAGAAAATATAAAGGAGATGCACTATACAAGTACCATCAACAAGACCACTAAAACAGGGGTTAAGGAAAGTGTGTTTAATGAAGGTAAATCCAGAAAAGTGCATTGCGTGCAGTTAAATTTGGCATTTGAATATTTGTCATAAACATATGTAAGATGTGGACCATGGTTTTCTAGCATATGTTCCATATTCTGTCTTTTATTTGAACTGGAAAGAAGGGTGGAAATACTCTTTCTTCTTCTGGCAAGCTAAAATTTTCAATTAAGAGTGGAGGAATTTGGTCACAAACGGACTGGAAAGCTAGTCATTTTCCTTGTTTAGTAATTTCAAGAAATTTTCAACATAGAGCAGAGGAAGGCTGATTGGTTTCTATAAGGCCCTAAGATGAATTTGTTTATAGTTTATTATTTGGCTAATTTCAAGTACAAACCATTAAAGTTTTTACTTGTAATTAGCCAAATATTAAATTATACTTTGGTATGTCTAAATGTTTTTTTATAGCAATTTGTATGCCATTAAAATTTGATTTTCTTTTTTGTACAGGCATTATTAAGAGCAGTCGTCAACAGGATGAAGAAAACTTTAGATGATGATGTCTTCATGCCCCTATACCCAAAATCGTAAGTAGTTGATCTTGCTTTTCTGAAAACTATTGATGAAAGGGTTAATAAAAGGTTTTTCTTAAAGGATAGATAAGAAATTTATATATACTATACTGCTAATTTTTCTTAAAGATTTAATCACAAACCATAGCATGAAGAACAGTTTGATAAAACCAAACAGCTTAGTAGTTTAAATGGGCTTAGTGGCAAAATGGATGTGGTTTAAATGGAAGAAAAAGGTTATTTGTGGATCATAAGATACCATTATGCAAGACAAATTCGAAAAAAAAACATCAAATTTGTTGGATTATTATAAAAGTTTTTACCCTTCCACACCCTACTGACAGGAAAAAAGCCTTCATAAAAATGTTACTAGTCTCTTTAAAACTTGTTTGATTTGCTTTGGTTTACTCTGGTTTCAGTGTGTCATAGTTTTTATAGGAAAATAATAATGAAGGAAGTTTCATGTTTTGATATTAATTTCATCTATAACTTTTTAAACTTTTTTTTTATAAAACACTAATAAGTTAGTAATATTTACTTCCTGTATGTTGATTTCAGAGTAGTAGAAAATAGGGCATCTGGTTCATCTGTTTTTTTCCATCGGCAGTCATGGACATGTATAAAGGTAAGATGTCTTATGATATACAGCTTACCCTGAATTTGTTTTGTTTTGGGTACAACTATACAAGTTTTTATGACCTAATAAATATTGCTATGTCTAGGATGATGCAATTCTTGGATTTGTCGTTTTTATCTTTATATAATAATATTATGACCAAAACATCTTTGTATATCAATATTACAGCCAAAACATTAAAACCTGGCCATACTTAGTACCAATTACTCATTCAGATTCTACAGATTTAAAAAAAATTATAATAACAGACATTTCAATTGAATTGCAGAAGTGTGACTCTTTTATCTTCTTTACGACATTATAGGTAGATTTTTTTGGAGAAATAAAATTTAATGTCCAATTACTATTTTGAGAGATCTGAAAAAAAATTGATTAAATGAGTTATTGAAAATTGGTTTATATATAAGAAATTTTAGCAGCTGAATGTATTATTGAAGTATAGATACGGTATCAATGTTTCCATTATAAAAACTTCTTTGACATTTAACTTCTTTGACATTTAAGTTCCAGTCCACCTTAGAATCCTGCAAATTCTGGGAAAAATTATTCACTCAAAAAAAGGCTACAAATATTTAATTTTATAATTTTATTTACTTTAAGGTACAAACTCTGGAATAATAACTAATTTTTGTCGATCTACCTGTTCACAGGGAGTATGACTTAAAACGTTTACAAAGGTTTTACTACAAATTTAAGAGTTATCTTCCCTGTTGAAGTTTTGAAGTGCTTTCTTATTTTATGTCCCATGAACAGAGAGCAAAATGAACAGTAAATATGCACATGAACAACATACTTAACAAAACTTATTTTGTAGAAGAGAGACATATGTCAAAATAACTGAATCCGGGAAAGTTTTTATTCTTAGAAATTGAAATTGGAGTTTTTTGTACCTGTATTATAATCTTTTTTGTAAGTTTGAAATAAAATAACATCTTAATTTAATTTATATTTAGTTGCTAGGAAACATTCTTAGTTGGCATGGTATACTGTCCAGTAAAGTTTTACACAGTTTGGCACTAGATGGATTGTTGAATCGATACATCATCTTGGGTCTGTGTAATTCACCAGTTTGTCAAGAAACAATACAGAAATGTCAATCGGTAAGTCAAAGATGGCCTTAAATAAACACTTGTGTAAGTATGTTGTCTTATTATTCAGCTGACCATTCAAAACATGGTGATACATAGGGAGAATTAAGTTTTCAACAGCAAAGATTTCTGTATATGTATTTTTATGTTTTTTTCTATTGAAATGAAAATTTGGGTTTACAAAAAAAAATATCAGTAGGAACTCATACATTGAGAGAACCTCCTTGGTGATGTAATGGTTAGTGTGCTTGTCTCAAGTGTGGAGGGTCATAAATTTGATCCGCTGCTGGGTCAAATAAAAGACTTTTATATTGGTATTTGCTGCTTCTCTGCTGAGCACACAGCATTCAGACGTAATAGCAAAGACTGGTCAACTGGGAGTCAGAATAATGTGTCTTGGTAAAGTCGCCTGTTTTCCTGTGAACTGTTGCTTTCGTTAGTTAGCACTTTAAAAATTCAGTACAGTGTGTCTTGTTAGTCAAAAACAGCGTTCATTCATCATTATTGTTATAATATGCTCTTACGGAATATGCATGAAACATATGCTGCTGGACATTAAGCACCATTCAATCAATCAATCAAGCATGCATTGCCATTTCTACAGTCTAGAGAGTTATATTATTAAATTTCAAGCTAACTATCAAGACTCAGAGATACCTATCTGCATAAAAATCTCCTGGAGACTATCAGCTTACCAGAAAATTGTATTGCAAGCACATCCGTCATTATACCCCCACAAAGTTTAGGGCTATATAGGAATCATTCCGTCTATCAGCATACCTTGTAAATGCATCTCCTCCTTAATCCTTCAATGGATTTCAATGAAATTTTATAGGAAATTAGACATAATCTGTAGATATGCATCTAGGAAGGACAAGGACATATTATCCATAGGGGAGCAGGGGATTGTTTTGTTAGTTTTGCTCACAGTAGGTCTTGTAGAAGAAGTCAATATAATTTTTCCGTTTTGCCAGTTGTATCGACAAAAGTCTTCTGTTATCAAATTTTAATCATGGAAGTATTATCGGTGACAGAATATCAAAATGGCACAATTATGCTACAAAATTCATTCCTCATGATTAAAAAATTTTCAGTAATTTTTTGTATGGATTTTGTTGGAACAGGTTGTTACAAATTTGGAGCCAATGTAAACATTTAGTGTACTATTTTCAGATAATATCCACATTTCCTAAGCAATGGTTTACAGAGTTATCAGAAGACAAGACAATGCCACAGTTGGAGAACCTTTGTAGATATCTGGTTTCTGTGTTTACTGCTATCCATACCCAGTCTCATACAGATTTTCAGAAACTTGAAGCCAAGTATGTATTAAGGATGTTTGCTCACATTCAGCCATTTTCATCAGATTTAAGAACCCCTCTGGTTTTATCCATTGCATAGCATCACTATTTTTTGCTCAGTGACCCCAACTTTTCATTTTATAATTTCATTCAATGTGCTTTAAAATGCCATTTGAAGATTTTTATGAAATTCATGTTACATTTATACATCAGTTTAAATAGATTGAATCTAAGGAAAAATCTGGAAAATCCAAGGAAATTTCCCTCGAAATTTTCAAATGCTTATTTCTCAAAAACAAACACACAGACCCATAAATTTTTCTGCTTATTTGATGTAGTACAAAAGGTCTTCAAAGCTATACTAAACTTTTGAAAACCTTTTTACTTTTAAGAAGATAAGCAAATATCTTTCAGATCAATATGTTTTGAAACTGTCTTGCTTTATTGTAACCCCAGATTAATGATCTGTCAATACTTTTCTTTATTCTTATACATTTATGACTGTTTAGTTTTTAAATTGTTAAATGACAATTTCTTCTCAAGTAAAGTTTTTGATAGTAGAAAGCCAGCATAACTGATAAGAAGTTACTATTTTTCTTGACAGTTATGATTAAATCAGTTGATGAAACACATAGTTTTAATATATTCTATGTATCTTGTAAAATGTGGCAAGATGGAATTTCAGAAACATTTTTACCACTTGTATTTTATACAGTGATCATTTAATTGAATACTCTTAAAATTATTTACCTGTATTCAAACTGTTTTAATTTTTTTCAGAGAATATGCTAAACAGATCAGTAAAATGTTGATTAGTGTTCACGCAATGGATCATGTAACAAATTTACCAAAAGTCACATGACTATCAGATGACACTGTCAAAGAATTCAAAAACCTCACTGTCTGAACTGAGTGGCAAAGGAAAGATCATGACATTTTAAGAGATAGTGTGAACAGGAGAAATAATTGTTGAAGAAAAAGAGTCATAGACATAGCAGGATTAAGTTCCCTTCCTACTGTCTGTCTTCTGTCTCCAGAAAACATTTTCTGTGTTTCACTAGAATACCTGATTAAAATTATAGTATTTATAAGACATGCTTAGGAAAACAATGTAATAATAAGACATGATAAGACAAAAAATGAGACTGTGCTTTTCCAAATCTAATACAGTTTTCTGTGCTTTATTTAATCTAGGAAACTTGATTGTATTTTAGCAATTTTTGGTGAAAATATTTTCTACACTACGTTTTTGAAGTTAGACACCAGTGAGAACAGTCAAGACACCATTTTATGTCTGAAGAACCTTTAAGAATCCTTCTTATTTTTTATTATATAGAAAATTGCTTTTGTTTAGCAGAAATTACTCCCAAAATTTTTTTCAGAAAAAATATTTATTGGTTCAATTTAAAGTGTTCTATTGTCAGATATTTTTTTGCTATTTAGTTTGCTGTTGCTAAATGGGTTTCTGTAGAGCAGGTTTTTACAAAGGATATACATTGTATAAAGATAGTGCTTATTTATGGAGGATAATCATAGAACAAATTGACAAATTTATTTCGAAAGAGGTCAACTTAGTTTTTTAAAAACAAAAATATAACCATTTCCAGCTATTAATTTGAAATGTGTTTACAAGCTTAAATCTTTTCGTCTCCACTGAAAAAAGAAAAAAACAATATACACATAGATTGTTGAACATTCTTGTGACTTAAATTTGGTGTACCTTTCATATGTTTGTAAGTGTTTGATGGTCAAGAAATGTGTATTTTGAACAACAAAATTAATATTATGTTATTATGTACATATCTAAATACACAAAATGTTCTCAGATCACAATTAACTTTTTGTAAGACTACACATTTGTTTCAAGTTACTTGTGTATTCTTTGTATAAATGACATCCAAAACATTTGTAAAATACCATTTCATATCATCAGTCTTAACGAAGGATCAACTGTACATTAAAACTTTTGAGAAAGTGCAAAATTATTGTCTTTATTTTGTTGAAAGTGCTGGCAATATTTTTTCTGTTGTGTTAGTAATTTTGACTTAATTTGTTGAATATTCAGAATGAAAATTATTCCCCCCTCAACAAGTGGGAGGTATGTTACAATCCCTTTTGTCCGTAATTCCATCTGTCGTCCTGAATTTTTCCTACTATTTTGGCTTCCAACAGAAGGATTGATTTGAAATTTGGTATGCAGATTTATATACAGGAGGCATACATTATAGTCATTTTTGGTTGTTTCTAATAGAAACTCTTGGCTATGCTAGATTATCTCTTCAGAAAACTCTGAACAACAAGAACATAAATCAAGTGACTCTGAACATCTGACCAGAACCTTAAAAAAATGAATGATATTTAGCTATTGCTAATATAGTGGAATTTCGTACAAAAAACTGCTAGTGGAAAAACTTTTTAGTAGTTCTGAATACCAGATACTGGTAAACTGTAATTTTTATAAGACTGCAAAAATTTTGTGGTTGCATTATGTTGTGGGCATGGGGTTGCGGTTTTCTTCTGTAGACAGTTAGTTTTCCAATCAATAACTTTTGTTCTATTATTGGAAGGAATTCAAAGATACCAAAGGGGCAGACAGAAATCGTTAAGTCGGAAGATAGACAAGACATTGGCCAACAAAATGAAATGAAAGACAAACAAAGAGCACACAACATTACACTGAAAACTAAAGCTAGAGTAACACAAACCCTACAAAAACCAGGGTGAGTTCAGGTTCTCCAAAAGGGTAAGCAACTCCTGCTCCACTAGTGGCACCATTCGTGGATTCATTTGAAATTTCCACACAATGATACCCAATATAAAACACAGGTTTGGAATTGATTTTGGGTGATCTAGCCCCATACATTTATTATAAAGGGGATTTTTTTTCATATGTAAGTTTTTTATTTTTTGTCCAATTTTTGATGGGTTTTTTACTTGTATTCCCCATGAAAAAGCAACATAACAAGCAACATAACAAGCAAAATATTTTACTCATGCATTTCTCTCAAAGAAATTTTTGTTTGTCAATTTTCTCTTCAAAAAGGCACAACTTAGGCAAGATTTAGTCTCGCTCTGTGAGATTATTTTCCTGCCAAATCAGAGAAGGATTTTTTTAATCACATCTACTCCTTAAATGCTTCATGCCTGGTTTACATAACAGTTTTGAACCCATTGCATGTCCTCTTTCTGTTTGCCAATATTCCTTGACAATAAAAGGGCGCAGGTGATGCCTGTCTTCCGAGGAAGATCTAATACTATGTTTTATACCTTTTATTACTTATTATTGTATTAGTTTTCTGTGTTGATCTCTAGTTTAAAATCCAGTTCAACTGATTGTATCGTTTATTGTTGTTTTGACAAATCTATCCTGGGTAAAGGTAGGGTTGAGCTGTCACAAACACCATCACATTTTCAATGTGTCTGTCCTATACAAAGAAAAGGTAGTCTAGTGGTTGTCATGGTTTACATGTTTTATTATTCATTTTTGTTTTATTTATTTTAATAGATAGCTCAATTTTATGTTTGTTAATAGTTTTACCTTTTGTATTTTGAGGCCTTTTATAGCTTCTTTATGGTATGGATTCCAGTTCATTTTTCAAGGCCTTAATGGAACCTGTAGAAGTTTAATTTAACCTGTAGTCCAGTGGTTGTCTTTGTTGAATTAGTCATTTATTGTTGTTTGTTCACCAATTTTTCAGTGGATTAGGTCGATTGTGGTGTTTTATGAATAGTTTCACATTTTTTATTTTGGGGCCTTTTTTGGCTTCTATTATGGTGTGGACTCATTGTTGAAAGCTGAAATGGGACCTGTAGAAGTTTAGATTAGAGTGTCATTTGGTGGATGGCTGTCTCATGGACAATCATGCCACATCTCCTATTTTGATAGATCCAAAGTGCCTCATATCTACTCTTACTAAAATGTTGGATTCAAGAAGTATTAATATATCATGTGATTGGTAAAGATATTTTGTAGTTTCCGAAAGACAGTGCCTGCTTCAAGAAAAGAATTCACGTCAAAATAAATTTATACCCCCAGTACCAATGTTTATTTGTCAGCATGATTTGAAAAATGATATAAACTTTTTTTTAAAATTGTTAAAACAACTACACTGATAGTTTCACAAGAACTTTATGAATGTCCAATATGATTAAGGTTGTAAGTAGGTCATACCTGGGTTGTGCTGTCGTAATTTATTCTTCTAATTATTTTTTTATTAGCTCTCCTGGCCAAAGGCCATGTGAGCTTTTGACATTACTTGGCGTCTGTTGTTCGTAAACTTTTACATTTTCATCTTTTATGAAACTGCAAGGCCGAAAAGAACCAAACTTTACAGGAAGCATCTATGGAAGGTCCTTTACAAAATTTCCCCGTTTTGTCCCGATCCTACAAAAACATGGCTGCCAAGGAGGATTCATGTTTCTGATTGGCTGATACATTAAACATCTTATCCTCTGGAACGGATTGGTTAAATGGATTTATATTTCGTATGGAGCATCTATGGAAGGTACTTTATACAGATTGCTCATTTTTTCACGATCTGTCAACAAACATGGCCACAATGGACAATTCTTGTTTCTGATTGGCTGATACATTAAAAATCTTCTCTGAAACCGCTTGGCAAAATGGATTAATATTTGGTATGAAGCATCTTTGGAAAGTCCTTTATAAAATTTCCTCATTTCATCCAGATCAGACAAAGAACATGGCGGACATGGATGATTCTTGTTTCTGATTGGCTGATACATTAAATCTTCTCCTCTGAAACTGCCGGGCCAAATGGATAAATATTTGGTATGGAGCATCTATGAAAGGTCCTTTATAAAGTTTCCTCATTTCATCCTGATCAGACAAAAACGGTCATCATGGACCATTCTTGTTTCTGATTGGCTTATATATCAAAAATCTTCGCCTGAAACCGCTTGGCCAAGTGGGTTAATATTTGGTATGGTGCATCTATGAAAGGTCCTATATAAATTTTCCTCTTTTCATCTCGATTGGACAAAACAAGGCCGCCATGGACAGTTGTTGTTTCTGATTGGCTGTTACATTAAAAATCTTCTCCTCTGAAACTGTTTGGCCAAATGGATTAATATTTGGTATGAAGCATCTATGGAAGGTATTATGATTGCTCATGTCGTCCTGATACTTAAAAAACATGGCAACCATGGACAATTCTTGTTTCTGATTGGCTGAAACTGCTTGGTAAAATTGAATAATATTTGATGTAGAACATCCATGGAACGTCCTTTACAAAGTTCCCAATTGGACAAAAACAAGGCCGCCAGACAAATCTTGATTCTGATTCATTAAAATCTTGTTCTCTGAAACTTCTTTGCCAAATGGCAGGTGAGCGATACAGGGTCAGCCTCCTGAGCCTCTAGTTTCATTTTTTTACTTATATGTGTAGCAATAGATTTTCATAAAGAATCAAAATTTAATGTTGCAATAAATAAATAATTGTAATAAAATTTATAGGTTTAACAAAAGACCTTCTTATGTGGATATCTGAAGATAGAAATCAGATCTACCATTTGTAAATTTAGAGTAAGTGTACACTCTCTAGCAATAAGGAGAGGACGCAAAAAAACATTCCTGTTAAAGGTATTTAAAGATACCTGAAGGGGAAGACAGAAATCGTTAAATCGGAAGACAGACAAGATCATGGCCAACAAAAAGAAACGAAAGACAAACATAGAAAACACATAGCACTGCACTGAAAACTTATGCTGGAGTAGCATGAACCCGACAAAAATCAGGGTGAGATTATGTGCTCTGGAAGGGTGAGCAACTCCTGCTCCACAAGTGGCAGACGTCGTGCTACTAAGTAGACAAAGCCAATGTTTAGTCAAATCAATGTTTGTCACATCTGGTATAGGAACGGATTTGTTTCACTACAGTGGGAAGATATCCATTCTCATTTGTGAAATGGATTTTTTGTACTAGTCAGCCAAATCATGATGCCTTTATTATTGATGGCCACCGAAAAACTTACGCAGTTATGACTCTAATCTTTCCATTAGAAACCCTTGGCTAAGTAGCTTTATTGTCAGCTGCAACCCTCTATCAATAAAATCCTGATAGGAAGCAGGGGTGGATCCAAGAATTTTGAAAGGGGGCGTAAGTCTTGAAAATCGCCGAGCGGAGCGAGGCGAAAA
>JAULBM010337791.1:0-22760 GCA_032357055.1 Geukensia granosissima
TTCTGAATAGAGTGATGTGATAAAGTCTTTAAAAACTATTGTAAATTCCGGAATGCGTTCAACTAACCTTATTATTAATAATAGAAGTATTTTTGTACTTATATATTTAAAACAAACAAAAGTTATATTACAGTTACAAATGTATATTGAAATGTAAAGGTATGGGGTACATATCAGAGAGACTGCACTCCAAACTCGAAAAAAAAGAGGAAGCTAAGAGGTTTCTACACGGCCTTTAACAAGAGTGGAACACCACTCCTTGTGAAAATCTCTAAATCGCTCCAAATAAAAAAAAACGTGTAAGCGAAATATAACACTGATCTTACCTGAATAACATAAAAAATGTACATTTAACAGAACAATATTCAAAAAGACAAACCTATTGCCACAATTCCTGACTTTGAGCATATGAGACATGTGGTGGGGTTTAACTATTCAGTCCGCCTAAAGTTAAGCATCACTAAAATATTTTCTAATATATTTTTCTTATAAGGCAATTTAGTAAACATTTAATACATTAACATGAGATTGACCATCATTACCTTAATGAAAAATACAGGTAAGGTGTCAATCGATAAATCATTGAACATTTTAATCATGTTTCAAAAACCTGTTTTGCCCAAATCATGCTTTCAAATTTAACACAAAATTGTTTTGACTGATTTCTTGTACATCTTTCCTTTAATGGTTCTTTGAAGAAGCTTTTTGAAATGGTAAGACGAAAAATGAGTATCGCTGAACGCTGGCAAGCGGTTGACATGAACAGTGCCAAATAGCAGCCACTTTTGGAGTGAACAATACTGTGATTAGCATACTTTAAGCACGCCATAGGCACACAGGAACCGTCGAAGACCGCCCAAGATACCGTCGACCCTGTCAAACAACACCTAGAGAAAACTGTTACCTTAATCGTCAAGCCAGATTACAGCCATTTTCAACGCCAGTGCAATTGAGAGGTATGTGGCCGATTGGTGGTCAAATAAGTGTAAGAACTGTTGTTCGCAGGCTGCATAGTTTTCGTTTGCGTGCTCGTAGACCAGTGAAACGCCCAGAATTAACTCGCACGCCTACAGTGATCTAGACTCCATCGTCACTGGAACCTACGGAGTTAGAAGCGAATTCATTGGTCCGATGAAAGCCAGTTCCTGTTGAACCCGGTGGACGGTCGAATGCGTGTTTGGAGGGAACGGAATATAGCACTAAACAGCAACAACGTTCATAGAACTATTGCATTTGGTGGCGGTGGCGTAAAAGTGTGGGCTGCTTTTCATAAGACTATAAGCTTCCGTTACTGGTTATTGACGGTACCCTGAATGGCCAAAAATACCGAGATGATATCTTGGACAGCCATGTTTTGTCTCATTTTGAGAATCATGCACTTGCAGACAGACCAGGGTTCCAAGATGACAACGCTCGGCCACATCGAGCCCGGATTGTTAGGGACTTTATTGAAGCAGAGTCCATTGAAACATTTCCATGACCCTCCATGTCCGATCGAACATGTATGAGACTTTATCGGTCTTAAAATCAACCAGCGACAACCGAAATGTCAAAACCTGAATGAATTACGGGTCGCTCTTATCGCAGAATGACAGAGGTTTCAACAGTATAGGCTTCGGCGTTTGGTCAGGGGAATGAGGAGGCGTGTTGAACATTTATATCGAAAGCGCGAAGGTTATACCAGATACTCACGATCTTAACGTTAAGCGACAGTTTATGTACTCATAATTCATCTGAATAAAAGTTATACTTGTATCAATTTGAAAAGAGTGTAAAAAAATCTCAAAATGAAACTTAAAATCGTCTTTTGTGTTGCAGATTTTTCGCCCTTTTTTTATTTGGTCAATATGTACCCTAAATGTCCTTTGTCAATTCGGATCACTGATTTAATAAAGGTCGTTGATTCATATTTATTAAGGAAATGAAGGTTTACCAGCAAATTAAACGTCTAAACCATTTTTGTCTGTCCATAAAATAAATATTAACAAAACCAAGGTGATGCTTAACTTTTTGGCGGACTGTATATGACAAACCGTATGCGTTATTCAAAACTTTAACTAAGATATCTTAAAATGTAATATTTGACGAAAACACTGCAGAATTTACTTGTAGCTTTCACACCAGAAATTTCATTCATAAAACAACAATGAAGCCGTCCATCATGTTATATTGGGCAAGTGGTCACCTAATTTGCATATAAATGCTGACCTATAGCAATAGACAAAAACATATTTAAAGAAAAATAATTACTAGCATAGAATCGATATTTTAAACTGGAAATTTATTCGAAGAAAATTTCATCATGTTTGGACAAAAAAATTCGGCGATTTGCTTATTTACCAGCTGCAGACCTCCGAAATGCAAAACTTTCCTTTTCCAAAAAAAATTCACGCAATTTATGATTCACACTATCATATTTCCCCCAACCCAAGATTACCGCGGGAAAATATTAGATCGACGCCGAAAATCAGGGCTAATTCAACCTTTTAAGAAGTTGAGATTAACAAAATTTTAATATAGGAAAACAATATATAAATTATGTATTTTTAATTAAAAAAGTCGCATTATACTCTCTCGTATTTAAATGAAATCTTTTGTTTCATATTTGCTCTTTTCGTTCATAACTTCGCGGACAAAACTTGTATTATCATTTTCACAAATACGGCCATGCATATTCAATGCCCAGCGAAAATAAGATAACGAAAAATAAATACCAAGGGTTAAAGTTCAGGACATGGGTTAATAATTGATTTAATCCAATCAGTTGAAACCATATTAGTACAATTGACCAGTCCAGTTGGTAAGGGGAAACCACGTAGGGAGAATTTGACACATTTTTATCACCAATTTTTTGCAAAACAAGCATGGTATTTTACATTCAATCTGTGACAGTCAAGTAAGAATTTCAATTTCTCAACATGGAGGGCTTTATTTACATTTAAAATGCTAGAATAAATTGTGTACAAAGTGTGCCTATAAACATGGATTTTGACTCCAAAATTCTGCAAAGTTTCGTGCAGTAGAATGTCAAAAAATGCGTAGAAATAGTTGAGAAAGCATTTATTCTTAAGCGTCATAAATTTTAAGGATATCGTTGCGAAAGTGCAATCTGGTATTTGCAACATCGAATTCCCTCACAAATTCTCGTTGATTGATTGATTGTTCTTTAACGTCCAGTGGCAAATATTTCATGCATATTAGGGACGAAAACACGTTAAACAATAAATCAATATGTAGACTGATAGCAAGTGACCGGTAAGGGAGAGACTGCCTCTGGATAAATTTCGGGTTGGAAAGGGGCGGACAACTTAGCCTTGAAACTGGCCGCCTACTGACCACCCAAAATGAGCTGTTACAAGGGGTCTTTAACGTGTTTAAGACTGGCATTTCTTAAACACGTGGCATCTTTATCGTCTCCCTATTCACAGATTGTGAATTTATACATCCCCCAAAATCAGGGACGGCCCTTTTAGAGGACTAGTGCCTCCAGGACGGGGATAAATGGTGTGTATTCCATTCCCTGGCACAACCTTCGAGAAGAGGAGTTCGAGTTATAATACATCCCGCTTCAACTAACGGACGCCCTTTTAGCAGGGGTTCTACCTGCAGGCGGAGAAACCGAACGACCTTTTTCTATACCCCGGCCGCTCCCGGGTGGGGACATCCTTAAGAAGTCACCATTCATTGATTTTGTCAATTGTGTTTTTTAACTTCAAGGCGTAAGCCTGTTGTCTTTTGCAATACTATAAAAAAACTATAATAATGATCTTGTGAAAGGCCACGAAGTCAAAGGTAAATATGATATTCATGTGAAAGACATAGGGTCTTTTGTACTATCAATGGTCTCCAAAAAAGCTACAAGGTCAATAATTAAGGTCACCTCATAAGATTTTCCTTTCTGCTTGCTCACTTTTTATGAATTAAGGACAACAGTTTGAATGAAGGAAATATTAACATAACTTTGTTATTCGCTTTAGATTATTTAAATAGAACACATAAAAAAATTAGTAACAGAGTTTTTACTTTTTACATTGACAATTTTACTTATTCGAGGTTTTCATAATCTTTCACTGATAATTATCACAAGGAAAACAATAAGACATACCAAATTCTAAAGGGAATTCAAAAATACCAGAGGGGCAGACATAAATCGTCAGACGACAGACAAGACCATGATACGAAAGAAAAACGTAGAACACACAACACTACACTGAAATCACCAGCACACTTTTTAATGTCGTGTTTAAAGATATGAATATCAATCATTCAACAAATCGATAAATCCATGTAGAACACCGCTAAAAAGCTCATTTTTTACTATAATATAAAAACAGGAGATGTTGTATTTTAAGGAATCAGAAAATGTTTCTTTACGACTTTCATTCTAGTGATAGCTAGCTTTAATCATAATTATGAACTGGTTCAAAAAGACCTATTTATAGGGAAGTGAACTCGAAGATACCAAAGGGGCAGACAGAAATCGTTAAGTCGGACGACAGACAAGACCATGGCCAACAAAATGAAACAAAAGACAAACATATCATTCACAACTTATCAAAATTTTATGTATTTTGTATATCAATCTCAAAATATAATACAAGTCATATAAAATTGTAGATTGATCTCATGTTCGCTCCGTTTCCGAAACCAAACATTTGGAATTAAAATATTGTTTAAGGTTAGGAAAAATCACGTCTTCTAAAACTGTTTTATATTGAGGAACAAGGAGATATTGCGACATCATAAAGGATGCATTTAACTGTCAAATCAAAATACATTGGTATTATAAGGAATTAGAAGATACCAAAGGGGCAGACAGAAATCTTTAAATATAAGGCAATATTAAGGTCTGATCGTAAACAGTCATTTCGGGAAAAAAACTTTACCAGTTATCGTAATTTGGCGTGGGATAGGACAACAATATCTGTTACAATGTATAACATGGTTTACACAAACGTAACGACAATGGAATATTCAACCAAATCATTTAACTGTTAGTATACAATGGCATATAAACTACAGGTAAAAATATATCTTAAATGGCATAAACATGTTTGTATAAATATTATAAAAAACAGACATATTTTTCAGAAAATTTATAATCTTATCAACATACAGGTTAGAGATACATACCAATCGTACACTATCCTCAAATTCAGACATCTTGTCTTTTTGTGAATGATCATTAACAAATTTTATACATGTATTGTGTAGGTTGAATAACAAATTTTACCAACGTCTATATATAACGGTACAATATATATCACGTGTTAGACAATGTAATATATGTATTTACTTACATCTTCTTGTTTACTAGGAAACGACCACTTACAGTAATAATTTAATACCTTTTATGTGTCAATTTCAAAAATGTATTTATTCTTAATATATAATAATAAACTGAAGTTTTTTTCTGTTTTTTATGTCGGACCATCTTTTACTTGACGTTTTTATTTTTTGAGATAATGAAAGGGAGTGTTGGGCTATGAAGGAGTAGCTTATCAATTCGTTTTCTCATAGACAATTAAACAAACAACCGCAAATCCTTTTTCTTAACCTGAGATTTTTGTGATTTCAAACAATTATCATACATGACAAAAAACTTTCCTTTTTCCTGCAAAACATTGACTAGTCTCAATATGTTGGCCAGAAATTTAGCTTTGAATCAAAATGGGCTTGGCCTGGTTTCAAGATTGTTATGCAATAAAATTTGGCTTTCCAAAAATGGCCTGGCCTTAAAATTGCTAGACTTTATGGAATTAAAATGAACTAAACAATAATGTAATAATGATAGGAAAGAATCATAAGAAATCGCAATGTAATCAATCAATAGGGTTTAGCTGAATATATATTTTTTTTAAATGAACAATTGTTTTTTTAAATTGTATTTGAACTTGAATTACATTTATTTCATTACTTGCAGATGCAAACGATTACATCTTACTGAACACCAAATCGACATAAGTTGTCTGTCAAAAGTATATCGAAAATAATAAATAGTTACTTACGATATAATGCTCAGCTTTTTGTAAGGGACAACTAATAAATATACAAATGGTCATAAATATGAAATATTGACATTTTCTGAGTCTAAATTCAACTTTGGAGACTTGCATGTAAAAACTATGAGCCAGAACGCCAAAAAGCTTTACGGAAATGTCATTATTTTACTTCAAGCTATAAAAGTGCCCTATTTAACAATTTTGTCCCATGGCTAATTTTATGAGTTCTAGAACTGAAACCAACATTTTTGTGAAAAAATGCTAATTTTGTATTCCGGATAGAATACTTTCAAATGTTTTATTTCATCCAATTTTATAATTTAACTATTCTCTTACATCATTCTGCAAGCATTATCTGCCATTTCCTTATTAGAATTTTGCTTGTCAAAGTCTACCCATACCTATTGCTGATGTAAGATCGAAAATAGAAATATTCCATATTAATAAGCAAGAGTATATAACCATAATATTTTTTACAAAGATGAACCTCAATACAATAGGTAAAAGTTAAGCCTTTAATATTTATAACCTTATAAGAAATTTTTTAAAGTACATTTTTACCACTGTATTTTATCCTCAGTATCATTAGACATATTACGTAGAAAAGCCGAAATCTTATATTGTTTATGCATGCGTACTGTGTCATATAAAAACAAACGGAAATAGGCAGCTTATTAATCCAGCAGTAAAGACATCTACCGTTTGCAATACAAGGATTGAAGCTTTCTTTATTTATTCAGGGGTTTAGAATTAAAACTATTATTGGAAAATGTTTCAAGCAGAAGAAGAAAAAATAATAATATAAGGTTAAAAGTTTACAATTCAGGAAACATAGTAATTATTTCTCAACCTTATCGTGGAGGACAAGAAATTGGGCAACATGCATCAAATCATAGTGTCAAATAAATTTTTGTTCCTCTTTTTTGAAAGACAAAAACAAACATGTTCCCACAATAAGCCTAAATGAAAGTAATCACTATTTATTGATCAATCTCCTACGCAGAGGTTGATAGGTATACCTAAGTCATACCACATCAACTTGGCCATCCATGGTACGCCATTGACTGCCAAATAGTTTTGACGTCAAGAAATTATTGCGTCACAATAAGAAACGGGTAATTTTTGTCACTATTTTTATTTAAATAACAATAAAAAGTAAATATAATTCATCAAATATCAGTTTTGAATGCACTTATGCAATAAAAATAGAACCTTGGGTAAAAGAAATAATGAAAAATGGGTAAAGAGAACTTGGGTATATATTTTGTACATCACATATTTTGAGAAAATTTAAGAAGAAATCCGGTTTATTATATCTGATAAGGCAAATATTTTATTTCATGTTATCAGTTTTGAGCAATTGACACTATTTAAAACATAATTTGGTTTCTTTGATAAACATTACTGCTATTTGAATAGATATGATAAGATTTATATGGGTAATGGTACAATTTGCATAAAATTTGGAGGGGAACATTATTTTTGCATATTGTTCTTGAGCTTATAAAATGCCTAAAATATAGTGCTATTTAAATAAATCAAGTTTATAATCCAAACAAAATAAATTAATTCGCTCATAAAGAAAAGGGAGAAAAATTGAAATAAAATCTGAAATATTCAAAATCCTGGATTTCCATGATTTCTGGTATCAAAATAACAGAAATAAACAACATAGGGGTTATAAGATTAAGGAATCTTCCATATTTGATAAAATATATACAAATATGCACCAAAACTTCATAAAAACTTCAGTATAATAGTTGCAAGGAAAAAAATCGAGTTTTTCGGAAATTCAGGTAGGGGTAGAGCTAAAGTTTTTCTTATAACTTTTTTTGTAGTCAAAAAAATTTAAAAAGAAGACATGTTTTGAAGAGCTCATACAATTATCTTTCCATCAGTACCTTGTTTCTATGATTTAATTTATGTCACTAAATGTCCGTTAACTTTAAATTACCTTGGAAACGAAAATAAGCAAATATAACATGGTAAAAATACAAAGTTAAACCTAAAAGTATCCAAATATTATCCTTGTTAACATTTAAAATAGAAAAAGGACATAAATACGAATACGGTTGTTTCGAATCATATCTATTCCGTCAACATTTTTTATTTTCGTCTCTCAGACCACGTGACTTCGCTGGAATGTTAGGCATTCCACTTCCGATTCTTTGCCTGGCAACTATAATCCGTATTCTATTTAACTTGACATGTGATGTATACACGTTCTTCAACTTATAATTTTTAAAATACGTTATCTGAATGATTTTCTTCGTTCTTGAATTGCGAAAGGATTTCTTAGACGTTTTATACGCAAATATGACGTAACTTACACGAGCACCGGGAGTTGACTGCCTCTCATTTCGTCATAAGGAAATGGAAAAGGTGTAACCGGTCGACGGAATAGAAATGATTCGAAACAACCGTATTAAAAAAAGTTTGTGGGGATGAGTTCTGGGAAGCGGTGCACGGTAGACATACCCAGCCCACGGACACAGTGTTTGTTGTTTGTTGTTTCTTTTATTGTGACGTTGAAACTACTTGTATCCTGATACAGAGACATTATGTCTGCGCTTTGCTTATCTGCATTTTATATTTTATTGTTGTGATGTTTTTTAAAAAGCATAATTATATGTGCTTGTATAAGACATTTTACTGTCACTCCTCCGCCAAACCTTCTAAAGCTCGCCAAAATTATTTTATAAGCAAGCTAATTTTTTTCCGAAAAATTGTGTCCATCAAAACCATATTGCAACTTTGGAATTTTGCTTGCTCGGCCATTTTCTAACAGCAACTTTTGTCTTACCTCCCGCTTTTAGATGTAACAGCCGGTTTAGAAAATTAAAACGCAGAGCTTTTAAGCATAACCTGTATTTTGTAACCATTGTGTCGATGCCACCACTGGTAGACCAAAAGTCTGCGAGGTATTCCCCAGCCCTCATATTGTTTAACAAATATTGCCGTTACTTATTTAAATACTTAAATCCTTAAATTACAAAGGAGGCTTTCTTCCTTGTATTGCAAATTGTACATGTCTTTCCCACGGGAGTTTGCTGCCTATTTCGTTTTGTTATGGATGAAAGTACGTTTTTTATATGTTTGGATCTTGATCTCCTAATGCGTTTGTTTAAAATCTGCTGGTGACAGTTTGCTCAGCACACGTCTAACATAATCACAATATTGGTAATCCTGTATTATAAACCTATAAAACAAGTGCCATCAGTGTATTCAATGTTCTGTTAACTGTTCATGTTTGATAACATTTAGGTAATACACGATTTTTTATTTGGTACGATCTAGAGCTTTCCACAAGGAGTGGTATGCCACTCTTATTGAAGGCCTTGTTGAGACCTTTATATTTCTTCTCGTGGTTGGAGTGCTGTCTCGATATGACATTTATCCTGTATCTTAAGGAAAAAATAATGGTTAACATTGTTGACTTAACATTTTGCTAACAACTAAGCAATAAAATACAAATGTCAGATTTGACTAAAGCGTGAGGGCTAGATATTCCAGAATCCAAATGATTTTGCGGGCATAAATAAACAGGTGAATCAACAAAATAATAGAGACAATGACGTCACAATATATCTTTGCAATGTTGTGTTCAAAGGGAAATAACACAAACATTGTAGAACTGGTAAATTTTGACTTAAATATCATGTTGGACATTAATTGTGATATATGACTGTCTAATATTATAAGTCTTCATAAACGAATTGTCAATATACATTTTAGTCAAATGACCTTAACAAAAAAGTCAATATTCATATTTTTACCCGACAAATATCAAACTATGGGATAGGTAAGAGATCTAGTAAGTAGACAGACATATTTGTACTGTTCCATACATATTTTAAATAAAATATACCACTTTTCACTAACAGTATTTTGTGAATTTGATGATATGATATAAACATATTAAAACGTCTACAAATTAAAATCCCTTGCCAATCGCGTTATAAAATGCCAACGATTAAAAGTTCAAGATGTAAATTTTCCCCACATTAAACAGTTATTTTACAGAAATTGTTATTGTTTCATCTGATAGTATCAAAATATTTATATCAAAATTGTTTCGAAAGCATATCGAGTAATCTGTGGTCAAATGTTCGCTTTATGAAAGTAAATACAGAGACATGATAATTTCCTGGCAAAATAGTGATGCCCGTGTTACACTTGTTCGGATGTCCATTAAAGCTACGCCAACGATTGATAGGTTTCACCTAATGAAGATCATGTAAATTGCATTTTAAGCTTAATCGGTCTATGCTCCGATTAAGAAATTCAACTTCCGTCATCGTAAAACGCATTGCGCAATCTCAGTGTCCTCGTAAATGACGTCTTAACCAATAAAAACCAACTAGAACAATGACGTTCCCAGAATTCCGTGGCATTTCTGAAACGGTCTATAATTGTTTTATTTGACTAAAGTTTGTCATTTTATTCTATGACATTTGGAGTCATTTACAGTTTTTTCACAGTGTGGATTTTTGTCCATCGTTGAAGGCTGAAATGAAACCTTTAAATGTTAAACTATTTGTAATGTTGATATCAATGAATGGCTATATGATTTATAATAAAACCACTACAAGTCTAAGAGTAAATATATATTTGAATTATTTCCCGTTGTACGTATTGATTGGTTTTCAATGGTATGGTGTTTATACATGTAAGAATGTTACATAAATGCGTACAAATACTTTTGCTGCAGTTTAACTAGATGACTGGGGTCTTTATATTATAAAACGCAGAAATATTTCGATAATGAACTACCAAATATGCAGAATTATAAAAACAGGAGATATGGCATGAATGTCAATGAACCACTCACCCACCAAATGACAGTAGAATTTAAGCTTCTAAAGGTCCTATTACGGTTTTCAACATCTGTAATTAGACTCTAGAGGGAAAGATACATTGGGATAGGTACCAATTAAGAAAACATCAGATAATCGCTCAAATTAAGAGCATGGGACAGCTAAATTATAAGAATAACCGTTACAATATATACCTTACAGAAATTCACTTTTTCTAAGTTCCTTATACTACATCCTTCTGAAATCGACTCTCTGGCACTATTCATGGTCAACAAGGAAACGTCATAACGTCGCATATTTTACTACCAGGAAGTTTATTGCTCATTCAACTTCTGCAATGTCTTCAATGTACCCTCATAAAGTATGATATCCAAGCGAACTAAAATTAGAGTGTAAACAGACTTAACAAAATATGCTTCATACCTAGATTTAGTCATCGAAATTGATCAAGAGGGAAAACATTTTTTAGGATTTACCACAAACGGGATAACTTCAACTTTCCTTTTGTAACTTCCCATATTTATGTGTCAATAATCGTGCTTCCACTGCCTACGAGGTTTATGTTTCGCAGTTGTTTCGATACTCTTGTGCCTGTTCAAAGTATCTGATTTTCTGAAGACAGCATTGCTGTTGTCGCATAAAATATTACAACAAGGATACAATCAATCAAGGTTGAAGTCGTCCCTCCTAAAATTTTATGGTCGTCATCACGAATTGGTTTATCCAGATGGTATCAGTGTATCTCAACTAGTAAAGGACCTGTTACCGGTAATACAAAAATAATTAAGTTGACCCCTTCTCGGATTGACGTAAACCCGGATTAGAGTTTAAGGATTCCACGACGGGTGTTGTGCTTAGACAGGAGATGCTTACCCTTCATGAGCAACTGATCTCATTCCTGTTTTGTAAAGGAGTTCGTGGATTCCAAGCCTTTGTTCATTTTGTTTTCGTTTTATCTTTTAGTTTGTTTCATATATATTTTGTCCCTTTGGAGTAGGCATTTCTGATCTCTCACATGGGTATTCTACACTGAACTTAGTAATTGGACAACTCTTTTATTTTTTGCGCTTAATGAATGACTTGCAAATTTAGCAGTTGTCAACTTGGACAACTCGAACCAACAATGTTTGGACAGTTCAATATGTTTTTACGTAAAATTATATTGATTTGTAAAATAACATAAAAAATTATCAATATTTCTTCAGAGCTGTGATGTTGATACAATCTGGCATTTTCAACATAGGTGTGAGAGTTTGGAAAGATGATCCAAAACGTCAATTTCAGCACTGGTCTGAGTGACCGAAGTTAGTCCAAAAGGATCTTGGTTCCGAGTTATCCTGATACCGTAGTATTGACCTGCAGTGACAGTAATAAAATTACTGATTGGTGTCTAGTACTTACGCATTACCAGACATATGAAACAAAGTTATATACGATCTCTCATTCTAACGCATACCTGTTAAATATATGTAGATGTAATTTAAGCCTGTATTTGTACATGTCAGTGTAGTGTTGAGTGTTCTATGTTTGTCATTTGTTTCATTTTTTTGGCCATTGTCTTTTCTGTCTTTTGACTTATCGATTTTTGTCTGCCCCTTTGGTATCTTCAAATTTTTTTCCATATTAAATCAGCTGATGGACAAGGCTATTACTGTCACAATTACAATTATTTCATTTCAATGTCAACCAAAACTTTTTTTGTCAAACTCTAAGTGACTAAATCTGAAATAATTACAAGTCCTAGCTAAATGATTGATTTCCTGGATTGGACATCGAATATATATTTTTTGTAGAACCAAGATCTGTCATTGAGCCTTGGGTAAGGGAGAGCATCGTTATGAATAACTTATCTTGTCTTAGAGTGATAAATATAGAAATGAGGATCTCTTCTACATCTATATGATGTTTGGTATGTCTTGTGACGTTTATTTAAGCTTTGCAAATTTTATTGTATATATGTATGGCAACGTCAGTTTTGAGGGTATGAACACGAAACTCCAAAGAAGTGAGAAATCAGTATGATAAGCTGCTATAATGACAAAACTAATTCTTTTCATTTTTTATAAGCCTGTAAAAAAGCCGATATTTCATTACATTTGTTGAGGCTGCTAATTGTGCAGTCATCGAGTTGGGTCGACATTTGAAGGTATAACTTTTTTGTGAAATGTTAATTTTAAACAAAAATATTATTATCCATATCTGTAACATTGAATTTAAACAAATTCTTAAAAACGAAATGTATTATATAAAAAAAACCGGTTTAATGTCTCCATATTTATGATAATGTTATATTGTACAGCAGTGCAGTATTCTTTACCTCAAATTTTTGCTGGATGAATTATCTAGCACCTTTTCTTACCTTTGATAATGGTTGTATGAAATTATTGTAAATATGTGCATGAAGAACTCAATACTGGGAATTATGATAATTTCAGTGGAATAATTAGGGAAAATGACTTTAAGCTATGGCTGTATATTGTTTGCAAGCTTTGCCATATCTTACGTTTTCTGGGAATACATGTTACTTGTAGAATTAGGCTCAGTTCATATTTTTCATTAAAAAGCACATGCAAAACACTGCATCGGCACTTTCGTGCTTTTTGCATATTTACGCTTTTAACAACCTATTTTTGGAAAAGGGGCTTCTCCGGGAACGTTTGAGTCCCGTTAGTTTTGATGAAATTAGCCAAATTCTATTTTCTTTCTGAGCTGCATGTCATTTTTTATAATGAAATTTTCTGGCCTTCCGAGGGTGATTTTTACTATTAATTTTGTAAAGAATGTTATATAGTAGTCATCATAACAAGGGATTCCCTAGAACTATATTTAGGCGGAAGGTTGCAGGATTGTAGTTACCGTCACTTCTTCAAGTGACGTCATTCAGAAACATTTTTGTTGGTTAATTTACAGTATAAAAGTAATTTTTGTATTTTTAAATTCAGAATTTAACGCTGTTTTTTTTTCTTATATCTTGAGCCAGATTTTGTTCAGAGATGAAAATGTTATAAGCTCTAGAAGTACTGTGAGCCAGCAGAGGCGTTTTCTGGACCCTATTAATAAGGGGCCGGAACACATTGGCGTCATATCGTTCTTGACGTTCAAGACGTCAACACCTCCAGCGGAAACCAATATTACACCCATACTCTAGGTACAATGTATTTCGATACGGAAATATGATTCTTCATATACTAGGGATAGTGTTAAAGCATTTTGCTAATTATCTTTGCCTTTAAATACAATATTTCTATAGATTTTTCGATTTTGAACGTAAATTTTCCAAAGAATGGCGTTAGTCACCATACGTTCTTGATTCAATAGTAACTTTTCTGGAACAATAACAAGCAATTAAAGGAAAGACATCCCACCACATTGACTTTCCTATCGTAATAACTCAGATGTAGGATATAAGGGCATAAGTTAATCATTTTCAATAAACGAGAATTATGAAACTATTTTAGACACCTAGTTCATTCAATTTTTAAACGGAAGGCCAGTATCCAAACTTGTTATATTGTTATCGTTTAATATTTGTTTTGTCATTTACGAACTGGAGTTACAGTACAGAATAAATCATTATATTTTGATACGGATTTGGATGTCATTACACGGCCACGTATATTTGCCATTTATATAGAAATCCTGACAACATAATGCATTCAAAACGTATATATTCTCAACTTGCTAGCCCGCCCTTATACAGACTCCCGGTTCTCCTTTAACGATAACATCGACGTTTGCTAAGCAAACTAGCCAGCACAGTCGAAAATAAGGCTGGTAGAACTCTGCGTGCACACCTGATGCAATCTGATTCGCATTGACCGATTGTTTAAAGTTTCAATGGTTTTTAATTCTCATTGAATTCGTTTTGACTTACCTGTTAACGTGTTTCACGTCGTCGATTTGCATTTGGATGCGCATTGAATTGGTTTTATATGTCCACGGCATTTGGTCGCAGCATTAGAGACAAAATACAATCTAGACAGTATAGTCCTCGAAACATAATCTCACCAACAACTACGTCAAAAATCCATTCAACATGTTTCAAGACTCAAGAAAACTGTTCGTAAGCCACATCTGAGCTTAACAAAAAGTTTGACGACAGAAAAATATATCTAAAAGGTAATATATACGCTATGAAAGAATGCGAAGATATTAGAGGAGCAGACAAGAATCGTTATATCAGAAAACAGACAAGACCTTGGCCAACAATAAAGAAAGACAAACATAGTATGCACAACATTTTACTGAACATCATACAAAATTAGCGGTGAATACTTGGATGGTAATATCTTTGGGTTTGTTTGATTCAGTGGCAGTATTCAATGAACAGAAATAACTACCTTTAATTGCTTGTCAGGGACATTGAAGAAAATGTTACCCGACTTTCTTCCCTTATTGTTCTTTCAGGTCACAGGTTACCCTGTCGTTAGTTGTCATTTGCTTGTTTTAATTGTTATTTATCTTTGAGCCTTATCTCACACCTTGTATACACAGGAGTCAATAATTCCTTTTTACGATTGACACGATTTTTCGAATTAGACTTCATGGTTTGACACAGTGTTTGACCCTGGGAACTTCACGATGGATGCCGCTTGAAGGACATGGGTGTTTACCCTTCCGGAGCAGTTTTCCCACTCCCGTTTTGTAAAGGAGTTCGTGGATATTAGCAAATCAGTACCTTTTTCGAGTTTTATAATTTCATGTTTTGAATCATTTTTGGAGATGCGGAATTATCAAAAAGGTCTTTACACTATATATTTAAATATACGTGAGACGTCAGATGAACCAGAAAGATTATAGAAAACTGTTGATAAGAACAACAAAATGCTTATTATCGCATGTTTCAGAAAATGAGGAAAAAGTTGGGTTGCCATTGCAGTATTAAGTTACTCAACGCAAAACATATCACAAGTCATGAAAGTATTGCCCAGTAAATATAATATGTGTGAATAGGTATTGACTTAAAAGACATCAATCGCAGAATGTCGCAAAGTTAAAATTTCAATTTAAAATTTGTAAATAATTGCTTTCTACTTCTTCTTCACTGAAGATTTATGACTTTCTTTTCATGTGTATTTTAGTTTTTTTATTCAAACGAGTTTTGATTGATGTCGTAGATTAAGAGAAACAGATTTGTTATCACTTGTGTTTTGATATAAACTAGCTGTCAGAAACAGCGAACACTTTTTCCAGGGCGGTACATATTGTTTTCTTTTGTTATATTTGATATTTTGTCATTACTATGTTACGACTTCAAAAGTTATATTTTATGGAGTTGGTTAAATAAATTTTGTTTTTATATCATTTTGTCGCAGTACAATCCCAGGTAAAGGGAGAGATGAGAAATCACAAAATGTTTAACCGGGCCTGCTACAAACTTTATGTGCCTGTCCCAAGCCAAAAACCAGCAACACACTTGATGTCGTTGTTTGTATGTTTCCTTCGAAAAACCTATTGTCAGTAGCTTACGATGAGTGTAAGCAAAATGTCCGCAAAATATCTCGTAAGATAATAAGTTTGTTTATCTGTGATATGTCATTGTTTAGAGTCATCAATATTTAGGCAGGTTTTTTGATTGACTTTGAGGAAGGTAAGCTTTCAATCAAATGATTTGTTTAAATTGTCGATAACCTTTAGTCTGAAGAAAACAGTCAACTCAAACCAAGCAATTCATCTGATATCTCATAAACACGGACCGTCTTTCTTGAAGAATGATCAACTGAAATTAATTTATTTGAAAAAATATTGAAATTGAAATTTTACATAGTAAACCAATAATATAATTATACATTTTCAAGTGCCAATGGTATAGTTTTGTATTTTATATATTTTAAATTAATTAAGCATGATTCTTGCTTAAAATGTCCATTATTAATCAGATAATGATTCAAATCGTTTTCCTTTGTTTTTTATGGTAACTAACATGGTGGTCCGACATAATTGGTTTGACAAAAGTTGCGTTTTGTTTTCAATTGAACCTTTAGACTTTTTTTCTGCATTCTCCGATCATATGATTTAAGGGTCTTGTACAGATATCTTACATTGGAGCCAATGTTTGAGGTGATCTTTGTATCTTTTATTTGAAGTGCGATTCTTCTTTCAAGATATCCACAAAAGGCAGAATTGGTTGCTGGAAATGTAATACAAGTTAATATGATGGAAAATTTTCAATTCTATTTATTACAATGGAAAAAAATTATGCATGACTGAAAAATATGGTCTGCTGTTAAATAATACCAAACTTATTAACTTGAGATATATCACGAAGTCAACGACCAATGTCACATCATAGATTCCAATGCAGCCTTACTAGTGCTACAACATTAAACAACATTAAACGATGAATAAAATCAATATATGTGTTAACCAATGATTGACAGATTATTTTTCGCAAAGTCATTTAGACAGCGGGGCGCACTTCTTCATCCATTCAAAAGTATTGAAAAATCATGCTGATGAGTGCATGTAACTAAATTGATTATGATTATTATAGATTGATAACTGTTCATGTTAGAAACATGTGCTCTTTGCAATATCGTTAAAAGAACAGTGTCCCCGAAAAAAGTCACAAAGTCAATAGTCTAGGTTACGTCTTGAATATGTTTTAATTTTCTTACCTCTTATTTCTTTATTAATTCTATCTTATGTTAAAATGTTTTTGATTGGTCAAGAAACGTGATATTTTTCAGAAAATTATTAATAGCGGGGTTTTTGCATCGTAGTATTTGCCAAGAGAAAATATACCCCGCCACACAGTCGCTTTAAAATCTCAGTCACTATTGTGTTTGAACGAACTTGTAAATTCAGTAGAATTGATCATATATATCATGTAGTCTCAGGAAACTTGCGAAAATACAAGTCTCGAGAAAAAGTTTCCCTCGCCCTCGACTTTAGAAATTTTTCGTTCCTCAACTTGTTTTTTTTTCGAAATATCCTTCGAAAATATGATATATCTTTTCAGATTATTTGTCTGAAATTTGAGTTGAAAGGATTACAAATAGTAAGATAAGGTTCATGCTGCTTCATTTTGGACATTTCCGAACACATTCCAAAACTACTAATGGATAGGATAAGGAAACGTATAAAGATATTTTCCCAGTTGACATTTTGAATATTTGACCTTCGCAATATTTTTTTATGAATACATGAAAACATGAAGCTTTAAAAACACTCTCGGAAAATTTTCAGACTTTTTGAGATATATGAATGCAAATCATTCAACAATTCATAAAAAACGAGAACACGCCTAAAAGCTTTAGCATTTAACCTCAGTGTTATAACTATAACTGACTACAATAAAAACATCAAAATACAATTAAAAAATACATAAAAACATCTTTACGTCAAGTTTCATGTTGAAAAAAAATTTAAAATAATAATTACATATAATAAAAACTTAAATTATTTTCAGTAGTTATGTTCAATGGTAAACTACGTTACTGATAGTTTATTTTATCTTTAATGTGTACGATTTTTGTTTTGTGTCAAAATCAACAAAGTTTGATAAATAACTGAAATCATAAAATTTCTTTTCCTTCCATCAGACATAAAATTTATCAAACAATGTTTCACTGAAATTTGCTGCATTTGTTGAATTCTTGAAACTAGAATATATTTCAGTCACAAAATACTATAAAAAATAACGTTTGTAAAAAAATAAGCTTTGACTTTTGCATAAGGATAGGTATTTCCCTTTAGTAAATCCTAGCATGAAAGTTTTAATACTAAAAAAATAAAAGGTTTGATGAGAAGTGAGTTGTTTTTAAAACACTGAAGTTTTGGACAATCCTTAAGAAACAGGATCTTTTTTACTTTTTAAACTATGTTTAAGTTGTTTTTATTAAAATGTTGTTGGAACAACAATAAAATTTATAAATTCACTTAAAAGTATAAGGGGCCTGGGTGACCGAGTGGTCTTAGTAGTTGATTTTTACTTACCTGGACATATCACGGTAGCCTATCACTGAGCCTGATTTTGTACCATACAAATACTGTTTTCGTTTTAATCTTATCGCATCTTATAAGATTTGTCAGTTACTTACACAAGTCGCTGGTTTTCTCCGGATACTTCATCAATCAGAGCACTGACCGCCGCGATATAAAGGAAATATTCTTGAATGTGGCGTTAAACCCCATTCAAATAAACAATTATTGTAAAAGTGATTTCAAACTATGGTGAAATCGATAACACGGTTCAGTATTTCAGAGAATATGCATTCAAGAAAAACAAAATCGACTATCGATATAATCCAAATTGGGCAAACTATGGGATACCTTCCTAAGATCAACAGGACAAAAAAACTATAGCCAGCCAGAATCGTTTAAAATGCATTTTATAATAAAAAGCTAAAGTTAAAGATATCTTACCAACAGTCGTATGAATTGTATTCTACAAAGAGTGTTGTTCACTGTTAATGCTTTGCTCATTGGTAACATATCAAAGTGTGCAAAATAGACAAAAATAAAATACGTTGATATGTCAAATAATGTTACGATCGAAGATATGCACATTTTGAAAAGAGCTCCCAATTCTTATTCTTTTCCTGCTTAAAACATATGTATTGTTAATCTAGTTTTACCTTATGTTGAGAATTTAATATGATTGTGTTCGTAAGACAATTAGAGGTTTTAGGACATCATTAGCAAGGCTATAGGAATTCGAAGATACCGAAGGGGTAGACAGATATCAATCTTCAAAAAAAGACAATGGCCAACAAAAAAGCCAACGAAAGACAAAAGAGAACACACAACACAACACTGAAAACTGAAGCTGGAGTAACACGAACCCTTCAAAAACCAGGGTTAGTTCTGGTACCAGGGAAGGGTAAGCAACTCCTGCTCCACTAGTATAAAACAATAGTAAACACGTTTCTGCAACATGACTATCAACATTCACTGACCTTTGCACACGTCCTTATCATAAATGATACGGTGATTGTTTTCAATGCCAGAAGCATTTAAAGAACCCGAACTTGTTAACTCGTGGGTCCGTTTTGTTCATAGTTGTATTTTGGGTTTTAGTATTATATGTACACTGAGCCTCATGCTACGTCTTGTTCGTGTTCTTGAGATTGCCGTGTCTGTCGACTTACCCCCTTTTGTCTGGCCCTTCGGTGTTTCCTTCCTCTTTTTCTTGGTATTTCGCCAGTCATACATAACTTTATCTTTCAATAATTGTCAATAAATATGAAATTAAAAATAATCTTTCTTATTTTTTTAGACTCATTGTGGGTCAACTGTCTCTTGTGATTTTGGTAAAGACTTAGTTTTTCATAATAGAAACCCTTGTCAATGTCGAACAGACCGTTGAGTATATTTTTGGTCGATTTCAAACCTTTCTCAAATTACTGATTACTATTGTCGACATCGCCATCAGCAATAACTGATCCCGAGGTAGTAAAGTGAAAAACCGTTACCACTGAGTTACAGTATAGTAGGGTAAACTTTATGTTATACTGTAGTAATTTTTCGTGTCTTTTTAGATAAGACGGTGGTATAAACTCTCCCTTTACAGCTGGCATACAATCCCACATTTGATCCTCTGTCTGGTCGATCACCTAAAAAACAAAGCACACAGAATTTTTTATTTAGCATCTTTAGGGATCAACTTGAAGAAATAAATGTAACGATATAAACATATACTCTGAAAATCTTAAAACAATAGTGGTAATATTACTTAAATCTTTATCAAAAGCACATGATATTGTAGAATTCAATTGGCACCTTTAACACCCACTGATGTTTATTGAAGGAATGGGTATAGGATCCAAAAAAAACTTCAGGTGTTTTAAATATAGCACTGCAATTTATCCAACTTTAGAATTTGTTTTGATAAAAAGGTTTGGCTTAGGATGATGATTTAATGATTTTTACGAAGCTATGCCTTTACGAAGGAAAGCAATGTTGTCAGTATCGTTCGAATTTGACAAAATTCTAATTATTTAATTTTCAGACGAAGTCAACCAAAATATTTTAATAGATCTCAGCATGATACACGGAATATGTGAGAAAATTATATATTTTGGCCCGATTGTTCAAACTTTATTTATTTATTTATTTATTTATTTTTTTTTTTGAAGACTTCAATAAAGGCAATGAGTGTTTCCACACACGGTGATACAAATCATTACTTGACATTGTTGACGACGATTAATGTTGAAAACGAAATTATCCCTCTTATTTTTCCATACTGCGATGATTTTCTTGTCATACCGATTTACCGACGGTAATTACTAGAAATTTTCAGTTTGCTGGTTAAAACTATTTGAATGATGAATAAAGCGTTCATATTATTATACATTATAAAATGTAAGCGGTTTCAATACTAATATTTTAACATAAATATTTATTCATTTTAAGAACAATCGTAACTATTTACTTTACTATACAATACAATATTTTTTATAAATATACATAATTATTTTTCACATTGCTATGGCCAAATCAGTTTAAGACTTAACAATTGAAATTTCTATATAATTGATCAATATCTATGGACGTTTTGGGATAGGAAAGATATTATTCATAATGTAATTATTTCATCTTTTATTAAAAACCATGTGAGTATTTCACCTCAGAAACCGCAATATATAGGTAATCAAATGTTCAGATAATCATTAAAAAACTTTTTTAAAAGATTTCAAGACTTATTATAAACTTCTTTTCCATTCAATACCATTCTTGTGATTTATTTTCTCAGAAACCGTCAATGTGTTTTTGTTGAGGGGGATTTTTTCGAAAAAAAACTCTTGCACTGTTTATGGAATTTTTTACTTTGAAAAAATAATCTGGTCTGATATCAGCCCCTTTGAAAATCGTTTGGTTGACGAAATTTTATATCAACAGCATTGTTATAAAATTGCTCGCCCGCTTCACTGAAAAAACATCTTGGCAAGACACAAATACCACCCTTTTCCTCCTGATCATCAAACGAACGGTGCTTAAAGTCTAAGCCTGTTTCTGAAGTCTTTAAGGGCAATGACTCTTTAAGTGTAAATTATTTGTCGAATAACATTTATACAACCAACACGATTTCAACAAAAACACGTGTACCTAAAATAACACATTCCGTAATGGCAATTTAGACGAATTTAAAGATTGATATGAACTCACGTACCTGCTTTTTATCTTATGAAATGCTGGTTATCGTAATGTGATATTAAGTGGGTTACACTATCATTATATATTTAGTTATTTTGTCTTGAAACTGTGAATGGAAAATAACCACCTCCACAAAAATGATGTGGGAGAAATATAATTTTCTATGGAAAAAATAATGTAGATGGTCATTCTGTCTTCATTGTAATGGAGTTATTTTGGGCATTTCAGCTAATTTCAGAACGAATAAAAGTTTTAATGAAATGAAACCTGAAATTACCCTGGGTTTCAAAATCAGGAAAAATGTTTTAATCGTATTTCGAAGTAATACCTCAGGGATCGCTGTTTATGAGAGGCAATTTCCTTTATCCAGAACATAGTTTGTCTATTATTCTGCTATTACATATTTAAGTCGGACCGGTTTTGTTGTTAAGGGGACGAAGAAAATAATCATTTTAACTGTTTGACTGGCTTTTTTTATCATTTCTAAATTAAAAGGATTAGATTTTTTAATTGTTAACTTAAGTATTGATCTACTTGTAATATCAGTTTTTAAAAATTATTTCTTCGATTTCATCTTTTTTTTCAATTTCAGGAGGTTAAACTTTGTTTCAATATTTATGATTTTCACAAGTTCATCTTGTCTTTACTAAAGGTTACAATGTTTTGTATAGCGGTTCCACAATTGGATACTATTAGTTATAACATTTGTATACATATATATAAATGTCTTTTTCCAATTCGTTTGAAGTGTTTACGAAGATCAAGTAGTTTACTCTTTCGTTATTTGTTTTTCGTTATTCGAATTTGAATAGGAAAATGGGAGTTCCATTTTACTTTTGGT